>JADRCD010225438.1:14254-32427 GCA_019843815.1 Montemys delectorum | reverse complement strand
AAATAAAAATAATTACTGGTAAATTATAGGAAGTTGCTTTTAAGTAATTGTTTGGTATACATTCAACCTTAGTGTTTCTTAAACTCTCATACTAATGTGATAGATGTCCTTGCTTGCTTTCTCTCACCGAGATAAACACCATGACAGAAAGCCACTTGGTGAGGGTGCGTTTCATCTTCTTAGGTTACCATCCACAGAGCAGGAACTGAAGCAGAAGCTGTGAAGGGCACTGCTTACTGTCCCTTCTTAGGCTAGTGTTCAGCTTTTTCATAAAAGTCAGGACCACCTGCCCAGGGTTGCTTACCCATAGGGGATTCGACCTCCCACATCACTCAACAATGAAATAAATGCCCCATAGCCATGGCCACAGGCAAGTCTGATTCAGGCAACCCCTAAAATGAGACTCCCTCTGATAACTCTGAGCTGTATAGCGCTGACAGCTGAAGCTAACTAAGAGAGATTTGCATGTTTATTTTTACATAAAGAATTAAATCTTGGCCAAATATTTGATTCTGCAGGATGTCAAGCATCTTTAACATGTTTCAGAGTTGATCCATGTTTTGATTTTATTATCATCAATGCTAAGAACACTGCTTCACATAAATATGGAACACAAAATGTCAGAATGATATTTGGGGCCTTTTCAGAAATGCTAAAAATTCTGTCTTAATCCCAAACCAAAATTTACTCAACAGTATGTGAGACTCAAACCAGTGACTCAAGCAGCAATTTTTAAAACAAAAAAATGATAGCATAGTACAATCAAAAATATGAAGTTGATAATTCTATTCAAGGAGTGACAGAAAAATCTTTTTTAAAAATCTTTGTTTCTAATGTAATCGTTGTTTCTGTTACACAAGAATGTTCTGTATGTAGTGCAAACACTGCCGTTCACAACCATCTGTAGTATGTGTGGACTCTGAGCCTGGGCACTTCTCATTGGTGTCATGGGGCATGATGGTGTGCAGAGTGTAAGGTGCATGTTGTGTGTCCAGAGTCAAAGTTGCAAAGAGATCCCATGATGAGCACAGATGAAAGCTGCCAGAGGCAGGTTGTGCCCAGTACATGTTTGAGGCTGAACTAATTTTTGGCCACAATGCATTTAGAAACTTTCCACTGGATCCAAAGTTTTCTTGACCCCCTGCATTGTTAGACAGCGTATGTGGGTCATGCATGGCCTCTTCTTATTTGCCCCATCATTTGCATGACAGTTGCTACTGAATCCTTGCTTCCTAGGACAGAATCTCCTACTGGCTTGTGTGCTCCAGAGATAAGACCCCAGTGTTGTCATCAGAGCCATTCCCACTGCTTGGCTGCACCCTTACTGCTGGGCGGTGCCCCCATTGCTGGGCTGCTCTCACAATGCTGAGTTGTAACCCTACTGCTGGGCTGTACCCTCATTGCTGGGATGTCCCCCCACTCCTGGACTGCACCCTCTCTGCTGGGATGTCCCCCTACTGCTGGACTGCACCCTCACTGCTGGGCAGTACCCCCATTGTTGGACTGTTCCTACAATGCTGGGCTGTAACACTACTGCTGGGCTGCACCCTCACTGCTGGGATGTCCCCCCCCCACTGCTGGGCTGCACTCTCACAGTGACTCCTTCCTATGGTGGTCATGTGTTTCTCCTCCCTCTTTTCCTCTTGACTCATTCTTCACTAGAACACCTAGCTGTCCACATCTAATCAGAACTGTATGCTATGACATCCAGATCCAAGCTCACAGCATCAGCTTAAAGGGACACTTGTCTCTCCTGACCGAGCTAAGTTAGTCAGGGTTGACTTTCACTGTTGATTGTGTGTTGCTGTCCCTCTTTCATTCTGATACTTGAACCCCTTTGGGGTCACAGCTTACCCTTTAAGAAACCAGTCTAATTATTAATCCTCTTATTTCTAGCCGTCCTTCCAGGATTTCTTGAATGTTGGCTTATTTACTACCTGGAAACAGCTATTGAAAAGACTACACATTCTGAACTTCCTTTTATTTAACCTTTCTCAAACTATTATCTGTTATCATGTATTCACACAGCTGAATTATTGTCCTTTTTAAGTCAAGGCTCATATCCTAGATTAATATGACCTAATTTGATTGGTGATGTATTGAGCAAAGCAGTGTCTCATGCATTTAAATCAGCTCTTTTTCTGTTTATCTTTCTTTGAATTATCTCGGTGATAATGTCCTTTATCAGCAACCAAAACAAGGATGTAGAGACCCTCTAAGAAGTATTAATTGTTAAATACTCTGAATTAGTCCTTTTGTTAGTAGAATAAAATCAAGGATGTTCTCATGATAAATGCTGTATGCTCTTTGGCCTGAGCTGCACCGTGCACAGTAGGGAGGGTGCTAACGGCGGGGAAGGCCAGTGAAGCAAGCTTAGTGAATTCCTCTCTGACTTGCTTCATGATGCTAGTGGCTACTGTCCTGCTCCATCTTGGAAGCATATACAGAGTTCACTGGAGTTTATTCAGTCCTGGTATGGGATAACCTGTGGTTCCGCATATATTCCCAACCAATTTCTACATGCTTCTTGGGCGCTGTGGGGCGTGACTGAGGTCTTTGGCCACTCATACCTTCAGATGGCAAGCACAGAAACTAAGGTGTCTCTGTGGTTCAGTGTATTCATTAGGTATGAGCAGCCCTACCTTAAAGCTCTCCAGGCAGCCTGGCTGCCAGTGTCTACAGGGACAGGGCTGCCACTGAACCTCCTATGGCTCAGAGTACTCCGGGACACGGTACTGAAGCCAACTCAACACTTTCCCCATTGATTCATTTAGAATTCACTTAGAAACAAGCCACAAGTAAGGATTTCTGTATGCTGAAACACACACAGCATACCCACTGGCAACACCCTTCTTGTAAGCACATAAAGAAAGATAATGATTACATTTCATTACTATAGTGGGGGTTTCTAGCAGTTGAAATTTTGTTGCAAGCAAAATGTAAGCTGTATTTTCTCCCCATCGGTAATGACTTATCTTTGGCATCCAGCTTACACCATTTCCATTATATCTCGGAACTGAATGATATAAAATCATGTCCTACTCACGGGAAAGAAAACATTACTTTAACACCTTGTTGAAAGAACACTGAATTCAAATAGGTTGCAATTTGGACTGACAGAATTCCTGCCTTATCTTCGTGGTTGGCTCTTCTTTAAGCCCAAATGAAGCCTCTCGGAACTAATGCCACCAGACAGCAGTGCACCCTACTAGCTAATCTTTTTCACCCACAGATCCACCAAAGAAAAGGTGGTGCCAGTGTGGCAATGGAATAACTACCAGTCATGGGCTCTGCCAATTCGTAAACGTGTTGGCTCAACCTGGGCTAATGGCACCGTCAAAGTATGTCAGCTCATAGAATCAAAGCCTAGAATTTTAAGGCACCATATACAGAACACTGAAAGCTAACATCAGATGCTACACACATGCAAAGCCAAGCAGAAAACTGAAACACTTATCAGTGTGTCTCAGGGCAGGGCAGGAATTTGGGAGCAGTGCAACCTAGATAAAGGTCAACTCCATAATGCAGCTTGAGTTACGTTATAGACATGATCTAAAACTCTTCCCAACCCTCGGCGTTAGTTTTATTAGCCTTTAAAAATGGTTTCATCTCTTTCTTTCTCGCATTATTTTATCTACCACTCTGCAGCATGCCTTTTGTTAGTAATTCTGTCCTATGCACAAAACCATGAATGTAGTATAACATGATTAGTTCATTTTTAAAGAATATATGTAATGTTATACTCTTGGATATGTCCTACATATTCATCAGCATACATAGAGTGGCTGTTATCTATAATACCAAACTATCAAAAAAAACAAAACCCATAGATCATTGAGGTCAAGAGGTAAGAAATCATTCCTAGAAAATTTATATTGTTTAAGGTCTTTCAAATGTCTTATTTTAAGGTAACTTTAGAACTGAAAAGCAGCAAAACCTATAACAGCATATTCCTGTCAAACAATTTCCCTAAACTTAGTATGTTACATAACCCTAGTTATTCAACACAGGAAATTATTACTGCTTCAGTAGTTTACTAACTACAGACCTCATCTACCTTCCCCTAGCATCTGCACAATGCCTACAAATATCTCCATATCTGAAGAACTATGTATGTGTCTGCACTGGATTTCAGGCATAGTGCAGCCCTGGGCATAGGGGCCAGATGTGAGCTAAGGCTGTCTCCCATGAGTCCAAGCCTTTCCTTTGGGCTACATCACTTTCATTCACCTTCTATTCTACCTTGTTTATTATATACCATGTACATATTCATATATCTACATAGGTTTATACACCTATGCACACACATATACATACACACAAACATGTTGGCTTATTTTTTTTCCAGATTACTGCAAGAAATAGAAAAAATGGAGAGGCAGTCATGAGTTCCCATGTTTATCTTCATTTGGTGATCAATACTTAACATTCTAGAACTATGCGTGATGCTGCATGAGTTGTGTGAGCAAAGAAAAAGTAATTCCCCTCTTTTCATCAAATAATTGCATCTATAGATGATCACATGCATGGATGTCCTGAAGGATGAGGCTGGTGGGGATCTGTGCTATTTCGGTAGCATCTGGTGGGAGGAGTTGGGAAGACACAAGGTTAGTTGGTCAGAAGAACTGCATGGTCAGCAGCACTGATGTACTCAGAAAGCTAGGGGCGAATAAAAGAAGGTAAAGCAAGGAGCTGAACGTGAGGCACTGTGTGCAGAGGCGCTGGAATGAGGAGAAGCAAAGCTCAGAAGTGGGGACGGGGCATATGATACAAGAGAAAGCTGGAGAGATGGATACAGACCTGAACAGACGTCTAGGCAAGGTTGAAACTTGGGTGTATTTCAAGAACACTAGAAGTCACTAACTGAGAAAAAATGATACTGATTTAAAAAAAAAAAAAAACCTCAACTATGGCCCCATCCCTGAGGACTAGCATTCAAGTACTGAAAGATGCCATGTGATCTGCCAAAAGAGAGAAAGAGCTAACGTTCTTAGCTTCCTCTGATGCCTATGAACCACCACAATGGCATGGCATGACACAGCATCACATGATAACCTTAAGGGTACAGTAGTAGCACACAAACCCCAGTGCTAACAAACATCTGTCTAAGTGGGCTCAAAACCTGCTCAACAAGAGGGAAATCATGCCTGGTATTGGAAGTGTAGCCAACTACCCAGGGTTGTTGAAGTCATGAATCTTGTTGGAGAACCTACACTTTACTAAACCATCATAATCTCTTACAGCATTCTAAATGTTTGTCCTTAAACCCACAGAGAAGCAAGTATAGTCTTCGCCCCTCATCAAGGAAACTGCTCCTTGTAACAGACAGAGACCATTATATAAAACCACAACCAATCAAAATGCAGAGTAGTAGATCCTATTTCCAACTGATATAGCTAAAATACAACTCCTGTACCTAAGGCTAAGGGGATCATTGTGAAAGAGAGGGCAGAAAGGTCATCAGAGCCAGAGACATACAAAAGAGGATGCTAGGAGTTTGTGTCTTCTAGTAATGAGGCTACAAATAATGCCTTAACAGCATGACTGCCTAGACATGAGCTGAACAAGAATGACCCCAGGAGACAAGGGGCAAAGAGGAAAGCCCTTAAGACTTCAACCCTACCCAGGCAACTAAGGAAGGCTGAGAGCAGGAGATGCAGTCTTTTCTAGGCAAGAGCATGCCAACTGCTTGTTCCACACAAAATAGTCAGCCCCGAAAACATATGCATGTACATCACATTATACTGACTGAGCAGATTGTATTTATATATTTAGGAATATATATGTCTGTTGTATATGTATAGAACAGCAATTAATTTATAAAGAGTCCATGAGTTTGAAAGAGAGCAAGGATGTGTATATGGGAGGATTTTGAGGGAGGAAAAGGAAGGGTGAAATGATATAATATCAAAATACAAAATACACACACACACACACACACACACACACACACACACACTTGTTTTTAAAGTTACTCTGCTCATAGAGTTGACCAGGAGGTTTGGCCTGGGGCAAGTACTTCTTAATATCATGAGTTAACTATGGAGATGAAGATTAGGAGAACAGAGGTTTCACACGGACCTGCAGGTGAGGAATAATAGCAGGTGTTCCCTCTATCTCTCCTGGGTTTCTGTATTCATTGACAGAACCAACGTTGGTTCAATTTATGCTCAAGGGATCCATTCTCTCTTGGATTGGTTTGGGTGGCTTCTAATAAAGGCTACATGGATGTCATCTCCTAGTGTTCTTGGTGTTGGATCTGACATCCTGTGAGACAACAGAGTTGAATACTGAAGCATCAGTCTTGAGAGAGTCTCATGTGTCCATAATGTCCTGAGTTTTAGCCCTCACCTTCCACCTTTGTTGGGGCAGGTGCAACGACAAAGTGGTTGATGGTTGATGGTTGCTGCATACACCATGCTAGCTGTCAGTAAGTTTCCAGGGATCCTCTTGTCTCTGCCTCCCATCTCTCTGTAGGAGTACCAGAATAACATGCAATCTTGATTTTCTACATGAGCAATGGGGAAGATGATTCAGCACTTGATGCTTGCACAACAAGCGCTCTGTCCCGTCCCTAGGCACATTTCATTTTAGTCTGGAACTCTTGGTGGTATATATCAGCTTCTTTCATCACTTATCTCAGACTCTTAGGTCGTTGCTATATATTCTTACCTTAATTTTCTCACTGTACCATACCTCATTTGAACTTATATTAAGTCTCACAGAATGTTCTGTATGCAGTGGGGGTTACACAAGGTTTTATTGAAAGTCTGGAGCACCATCTCTATCTAGTTGTAGCTGCCCAGGAGATGATGTGATGCCATAGAGGATGCCTGGACCCAGCAGGCATCTCTGATGTTGCCCTTCCCATTCTCACCTGGCAGAAGAAGACAGGATCTTCTTTTACATTCTGTCATACTCATGAAATCATGCAGAGGCTACTTAAAGCCAGTCTACCGGGGACCCAGGCAGTGCGGTCCTCATTTGGATGCCTTGCACACCCTGACTAAACCACACATACACGCTGCATGGTGGTATTAACAATGGAGTTAGCAGAGTAGCCACATGGATGGCTGGGCTATCTACTAGTATTGTATTAGCCCTCTGCCCTCAAGAGTTTTACAGACACCGAAAGCTCATGGTCGTTGGTCCCATACTCTGATAAACCACATCAAGCTAGCCTGTTCCACACATCCACCCAACAGGTTGTAATGGATATACAGTTACTTAGCATGGTTTCTCTTTCTTTCTTCTTCATTTGTTTTGTTGATTGTGAGTGTGCAAATATGTATCTGTTCTTGTATATTTTATTTACTTGTTTTTTAGTGAGTGTATTGTACTGAGGGTCTAACCCAGAGCCTCGCATGTGCGGGCTAAGGACATTTCCATGTTTTGCATTTTTAAGACCTATCTCCCTACATAGTTCAGGTTATTGTTAAACTCGCTCTGTAGCCCAGCCTGGCCTCAAGCTTACAGTCCTCCTGCCTTCGCTGCCATGAACTGTGATTACAGGTGTGAACCAGCACACCTGGTGTTAATACTAATTTATTACGAAGCCATCCTCTTCTCACTTCCCTCTGCCCACCACCCTTCCCCTGGGCCACCTAGGACGTTATTACTGTAGCTTCCAGATTCTCTCCCCACATTTCCCTCAGGCCATCCTTTGTACCATAGCCAAGATGTTGGTTTCTAGTTTATAGATGTGATTGTACCAGATCTAATCACAAAATCCTTTGGTAGTTGTCATTTAACTCATTTAAGTCAAATATTTAGCACACTACATAAGGCTCTTGATCCCCTGTCCCTGCAGGCCTGTCGGTCCCCTTCTTCCAGGTCTTTCTACCAGTGTAGAGTTTTGCTTGTCATTTTCCACCCAACCGTGTATTTTCATGTCTCTAGAATTCCTTTTTCCTTTTTCTTAGCTGCAAAATGTATTCCTTAAAATTTCCCTCATCTATCTAGCTAGGAAATTTCTATGTCTACTTCATAACTTTATTCATATGTCCCCCCTAGTGGTTTAACAGTACCTGTCACTGCTCAGCACAAGGCATTGTGGGGGCCTTTGTCTCTATATCCTTACTTTGTAGGATGCAAAGCCTGAGGCCAGGAATTTTGTCAAAATCAAGAGCACCTTCTACATCCAATCCACTGCTACAGCATGTGGGAACCTGCAACACATTCAGAGGCCTAAGGCACTGCCTGGGACAGGGAAATGCTCAACCAATAGTTACATGGAAATATGAATAAATGGCATCCAGTCCAGGTTGGCTACATAGAAGAGATAAGGGATCCACACAAAAGAAGAAATGTTGATAGTGTCCCAAAGCACCCTGCCCTTGCTCCTGTCTCCTTAGACATCTACTGGAGCATCTACAGTCTAATGTCATCTTCACAGTCTAGTTCTTTCCCCTCAAATGTTTCTTTAAAAAAAAACAAAACAAAACAAAACAAAAAAACCTCACCTTTTGACAAGACCAAATTGTTCACCTCACAGCTTCCATTCACAATCTTCTTGAGGTAGCTCATTTAGCACCTTTGCTCTGTGTCATCCTCCTGTTATCCCGTCCTTCTCTGGAAATTGTCCTTACTGTCCATTATGTCTTTTCCTCCATGGAACCTTGGTACTCTACACGTTGAATTAATTCTAACCTCGTTTTCTGTTACCTTCCCTCTTCACTTAAGTCATCGGACTTCTGGCAGTCTCTGCTTAGGTGCTAACACCTGGGAGCTAAGACAGACGCTCTCTGTTGACTGTTGGTTTGTCTTTGAAGAAGCCGCCTGAGTATACCCATCACCTGAGTATACCCATGGCCTGAACACACCCAACGCCTGAACACACCCACTGCCTCAAGATCCTCTGAACCTGGGGACTTTGGCCCTGAACTTTCTTTGCAGTATAATCTAGAGACTTGGTTTCTATTTCTCCTGTGACTATAAAAACCCTGGCTTATTCTGAGTAAAGTGGAGCCTTGATTGGGATGCAACTTGGCTTTGTGTTTTGTCTTTGCATTTCAAATCCTTTATTTCAGGTTCTTTATTCTCTCCTAGCTTAGAGAACTCAGTTCGTGAAACTGCAGGCAGTTTCAGTTTTCCTCTTATGATTCTTAGACCTTCTAATTCCTAACCCTTTATTCCTGGGGGAGCTCAGTTTGTCTCAGCTAGACTGTCAACTGCTACTCTGCAATGGCGGCTTCTCATCATGGCAGCCATTAAGCAATGCCTCCTGGACTAAACTCATTTATTTACTAAAGTTTTGCTATGAAGATAGATGTTTGGTAAGTCTGGAAGTAAATCACACCTAAAATGTCAAGCTTTGTGTCTTCCTTTATGAATGCGTACTTGAGCACAGCATATTTGCCAAGTCCCAAGGATACAATGGTGACTGGAACAAACATGGCCTTCCTTTTTCATTCAAGAGGTTTGAGTTCGGTAGGAAAACAGGGTTCGCCATACAACTGCTTTTTGTTGAGTGTCTGTTTGGTGCTTGGTAGTGGAGATATGATTGTGAACAAAGAGAGAAATGCCCTCTTGAAGCATTAGTGTGGGGTGGAGAAACAGACGATATGAATTATATGTACCCACATATGTAGCCTTCATTCAGCATCTTCAGGGTACCCCATGGCATGAGAACTAGGAACATACTGTGGGTGGCCACTGCGAAGCAGACATCAACCACATGCAACAAAGGAGGCGTAGAAAGGAACATGCAGGGTCCTTGCCTCAAAAGAGGGTAGTGAAGGTAGGGGCAAGGATGGACTGATATCTTGAAGTGATGTACCAAATGCAAGTGTTGGGGGATTGCAACTTCTGTAAATATGCAGCAGAAGAGAATGTCATTATCCCTTTCAGTAAGATGGTTTTCTTTTGGTTGTGTCTTGTGTATGTAGTATGCTGTATGTTTGTGGATACATAGCCACGTGTTTGAGTGTGTGTGTGTAAAGGTCAGAGTTCCGTATCCGATGTGTGCCTCTATTGTTCTGCACCTTCTTTTTTGAGACAAACTCAATGCATCTGAAGCTGTGGACTTAGCTGTGTCTTTGCCTCTCAGTACTAAGGTTCTCTGAGCATCCTTCCTCAGCCAGGTTCTTCCTAGGTTCTGGAGAGCTGAACCCAGGTCCCTATGGTTTTATGGCAGGTCCTTTGTTGATGTTTCTATCTCTCCAGTCCAGGCTATAGTTTTTAACACAGTTTACTCTAAACTTTCTAAATGTCTACAGCATCTGGGAAAGTGTTACAGTAAGTATGAAAGACAATGATCATAACATGCGTTCCATCTGCTCTTTAATTTCACCCCATGCCTCTAAAACTATCAATGCCTTCGCCTAGGAGAGGATATCAAAAAAGGTCCTAAAAGAAAAACCAAAAATGCATGTTGACACAATGACAATGTATGGATGGCTAACAGTGTCAAAAAGAAATCAATTGTTCTTTATGCTAAATAGAAAAAGTGGGCATGGTGTGTGTGTGTGTGTGTGTGTGTGTGTGTGTGTGTGTGTGTGTGTGTATGCATGCATGTGTGCAAAAATTATGGTTTCTCCTAGAGGTTTGACAGCATAAACCATGGACTCACACCCATTCATGAAAGACCTACCTATGCTATGACTCATACACTTTGATATGTGGCATTTGTAATGCTCATAAATCACACATATAATTTTAAAAATCTAAGAGTAAAAAGACCCCACTTCATTCAATGCTTGCGTCCTCCTTATTTGTCCAGGTGTAGCATGTATCTATTAACATAACATCTGGACTGAATACTCATGAGAACTTGTTCCCGATGCTTTGAATCTAAGAAAAAAGCAAAACCAATGATTATTTCTAAATTATCTTTCATATGTTTTGCATAAGAACATGCTGATACTTAATAATAACTGCGAGCTTATTTCTAAGTCCTTGACAAATGAATTCTTTTGCAGTAAAGTGAATTCTTAAAAGGACTCTGGGGCCATTTGCATAGTTTATAGGTAAAAGTGTTGGCTTATCCATAATAGAAGAATTGGACAATGGACTAGCAAGTACTTATGTGTGCTAATTTTTGAGAGTTAGTAAATAACTAATGACGCGAGAAGAGCGATGTCCTCTCAGAAACTTTCCTTGGTCTGTGAAGTAGTTTTTTCTGACTCTTTCAATAGGATGCAATGCCCCTGGCACAGCGAGCCAGAGAGGCGGTGGGTTTGTTGTTGTTATTGCTGTTGGTTTGACTATTTGTTTTTCAGATAACCTTGGTGTGTGAAGTTTATCCTGCTTTGTCAATAGAAAGCCATCTCTCTTACCTGGGGCAGCCTTGGGTGTCCTAGTGCTGTTTCTTGAGATGACTCCTTCCTTCCTGCCCCTACAGGGATAGAGTAGGACTGAGAAACCCTGGTCTGATTGAGACCTGAAAGGGACAAGGTAGCGGTTGGAAGTAGGCGATCCCTTTTCTTATCCATCAACAGGAATTGTGGACTGGACGGCGCTCATACAACAAAAGATAAGTTAGCAAGAAAAAAAGCATGGCACACTGATTCCATCGAAGACTTGTATGCTAGGGGAGACTTCAGAAAGATAAGCTGAGAGACTCTTGAGTAATTTGTTCACTTTTATGCTTGGGTTTCCTGCCATGTGGACAGCTCTTTAGAAATGTGATTGGGTGACATGATGTGATCGAAGGGTAACAAATGGATAGAAGGGAACCCAGCAAGGCCTGGCTGCTCTGATTATTATGTGGGTGTTAAGATGGTGAGGGTAGCCGTGTTCGAAGTGTTTCCAGCTAACATCAGAGTAAGCATCAACAGGGGAGAGGAACTGAAAAACTGAGGCAAAGAGAAAAGGAAAAGCTTAGAAGATGGTCCATACCACTGAGGCACGAGAGCTGCCAAGGGAAGTGACGAATTATGATAGTGTGGGATGTGAAGGTTGAAAATGAACACCAGATTGGAAAACAGGGATAGTGTGGATGTCTGTGGCCAGGGGACTCAGTAAAGGAGACTTCAGTTGCTTGGGGATAGGTGCTATAGTAGAGCTGGGATATAGCTTAGTGCTCTAGTACTTGAATAGCACATGTAAGAACCTGGATTCAATCCCAGTATGGATGATAACAGTTTATTTTTTTTGTTTGTTTGTTTTAAGCACAAGTAGCAGTCATATACTCTAAAGTAACTTTAACAGTATAATTAATACATAAAGCAGTAGCATGGTCAGTAACAATCACAATCAGATATTATGCGCTGCACATTGAGCATCACTATCAGATGTCATGTTATTCACTGAACAGGATTGTATGCGATAAACGTTGATGCCACTGGCAGCACAGTAGGTTTGCTTGTACCAGTATCTTAGGGATGTGTGACACTACTGTGGTGAAATAGACAATGGGACTATCTGTCCTCTTACAAACTCTCAAGGCTATGGTCCTCTGTGTGTTTCCCATAACTGTACAATGTCCCTTGGACAGACGAGGATGTTGAGATCTGAATAGGCACTGTGACTTGCCTTCGAATGCACTGTTGCTAGCTGCCAATACTTTGGGTTAATCCCAGGAAAGCCGGCTATACAATTTGCACCCCACATTGTTTTGTCTCAGTTCCACTTGATATCATAAATGGCCACAGAGCGTATGGGTGAGATAGTGTCCCCACCCCAGAAACTCATCAGTGGTTCCTATCTTGTGTCTAGAACCGAGACTCCATGTGCCACCTCTAAATCGCCAGTCATTCGCCTGGCCTCCTGGAGACACTGAAGAGCAGAGCCATCAGAGTCTCTTAGCTTTAACAGTCATTATGACACAGGATCTGTAAAGCAGGTTCAGTACTTGTGCCCAAAGAAGGAAAAATTATTTTTCCGTTAAGATATCAAAGAGGTTCAAACATAGCAAGAAAGTTAAAAAAGAATAAGAGCTCCGAATCGAGTGAAATCACAAACATGCCTGGGGCCCCAGATGAGTCAGTATGTATAAATAGAACAACTGGTGTAGAGGGCCCTCGTGGAGCGGCTGCCTCTTTCCCTGTGATGTAAATCACCCTGCGTGAGCAGTAATATCCCACATAGCAATCACTGTCTGCAGAGTACATTGTCAGATCCGCTGTGTTACACAACACCAAGATCATCCTTGGCTTCTGCCTGGAGTGTCCCTTTTCCTTTCATATCCAGCAGTTAGTACGAAGGCCTGAAACCCTTAGTTACAGAACAAAGTGGCTCAGGAGTAATGGAGCCTGGATGAGGCTCCAAGAAGAATAAATGAACGTGCCCAGCAAGCTTCCTGCCTAGATGCAGGTGCAGAAATCAGGGGCTCATGAATAATGCATGACATGCAGATTAGACGGTAGTGTGTGCTACTGGATTTTTTGACTCTGCTACCTGCCTGGCTGCTGTATGTGCAAAAAGGCAGACAGCAGAGGGGCTGCCATTTAAAATGGAGCTCACCCAAACTCGGCATGTCTTATCAAAGAAATAAAATTTTAGATGGTAGCTGCCGTGTAACAGTTGTGGTCTGAGTTTTTGGATGAAGTAGACACCCTCAGGGAGAGGGTGCTTCTCCATTTCTCCTTTGAGTTTACGAAATGTTAGAACTATTTGGTCATACAGATAATCAGAATCAGTTTTCTGGTTTTGCTTTTTTTCCCCCAAACCACGATGGGAATTGTGTCTTTCTAGAATTTGGTCTAGGATCACTGAATTTTTTTTCCTCAAAGATACCAATGTCTAGAATGCTTTGTGCTTATGGAGTAGTGAAGCCAAGTCTCCCTCCCCCGTGTTCACGTGAGATGTGAAATGCGCAGCCAAGGTACCAGATACTGTGATCATTCAACCTCAGCTGCTTGAGTTGACCAGGAGAAAGACACGGATTCTGTGTACTTTCAGGCTTCGGGATTGCAGTAAACGGGTTAAGGGTTTAAAGGTTCGTAGTGGAGGGCTGAATCCTTGGAGCAAATGACCTCTGAAAATGTACTTGACCCTTGGGACCTCATCGAGGTTCTAGAGGAAGTTCGTCATGAAGATTCTATTTCAAGAAGGCAGAACAGAATGAGATTTGCTACCTTCTATATAACTCTTACGTCTCCCTCAGATGCATATCCATATATGAGAAAGATAAGTATGTATCTTGAGGTACTGGAGTATAAACTGGCTTTCATTTCTAGCTGACTCTGTCATTTCCGCCAGGGCCCCAGTTTGGGCAGCTGCCAAGACCAACAGGTGATCCTCCTCGCTGCAGAACAGCAGGAAGTGGGCTGTGCTTGAATAAGGCAGTTCAGCAGAGGGGCTGTCTGGCCTCCCTCCATCTTTCTGCATAATTATCACCCCCTTCCCCCATGCAGAGCAGAAAATCTGTGCTGAGCGGCTCAGCTGCAGCCACCATCAAGAAACCTAGGAGAAAAAGCGTGTTAATAAGGGATGCGGGAGGAAACAAATAGGAAGTGCAATCCAGCTCCAGGTTTGGAAAAGATGCTGGTTTGGCCCCTCAGAAAAGGCTGGCCTGGCGAGTCTGCTTTGATGTGATTTTCACCGAGCAGCCATGAGGGGCTGGGCTTCAGAACCACCCGGGGCTTTGGTTTTAATGGAGTCTTAAGGCCAATTAAGATCATTTTGTTTCTTTCCTTCATCCTTCCTTGACTTCTTCCCCTCCTCTTTTCCTCCCTCCCTGTAAATAAAAATAATATGTGGGTGTGAAGACTTGGAAAGAGGACTCAAGCTGAAAGAATGGCTAGATCTCAGGAATCCAAGGCAGGCATCCGAGGCAAGCGGGCAGTCCAGAGCAAGAAGGCAGCTGAAGCTGGCCATAGCAGCCATAGGGTTTTGCCAGCTGGTAACTAAGAAGAGAAGGTTAGGGCCACTGGCTTCTAATTGGAGAATCCAGCGGGTGCTGGATGCTTTGAACTCAAGCCCTGCATGACTCCAACCCCAGAAGGCTGGGAAGCTATAGACTGACTTCTATTACCTGGCTAGCACTTTGCCTTCCTGAACTCAAATACAGAAACATAAATCCCAGAAAGCCTGTCTCCTGGAAATAACTGTCCACCCTTCCATCCCATCCTGTCACCACATACCCTGTTCCTGCACTTGTGGGTGAAGTCCTGCTGTTTTTGTAACTTTTACATTTAGAAATTGACCTAAAGAATGGCCACTTCACTGTCTCATTGTGCAGTTTCCACGGGAACGGACGTAAGAGGGCTCACTGAGGGCAGGTAACATGTCTTCCATCCTCCTTATAGAGGGCTCACTGAGGGCAGGTTACATGCCCTCCATCCTCCGTATATTATATGCACTCTTACCCCCAGGCAAGAATTACATTTTCAGGAACGATTTCTTCTGCTAAAGAGTACATGTGTTCAATGAAATTCTTGGTTCTGCAGTTATAATGTGTGGCACTGTGTTACCTCGGGAGAGAGAAAGAACAAAGCAAGCACAGGAATTTAATTAATTGCACCTGTTTATTAAGAGATGGGGTCAAGTTCACAGGGATAACAAAGGAAGCAAACCTAAAAAGAGTTCATTGATAAAGCAGACAGTGAGTGCTTTCCCGTTTGCAGGGAGAAATATGGTTTTTTTTTTTTTTTTTCAATCACTGACTGACTCTTTTCTGTTGACAGGGTACATCCATCCCCGGTATCCAGGGTCCGGGGAAATCGAATGAATAACCAGAAGTTTGCTTGGTGAGTATGCAAGTTAATCTATAAAGATTTGTAACTCTTTTATTGCTGTGAGGGTTTTGTTTTGTGTATTGAGGCAGTGTCTTAGGAATCCCAGACTTGCCTGGAATAAACCAACAAACAAAGGTTGATGGAGTTCCTCTGCAGTTAAAACACTTCATTCACCACCATCGTCACTCCAGGAAACATTTTTTCCCCAACATGTAATCTAACTTCCCAGGATCACCAATTTCACCTTTGAAAATCGTAGCTCCTTTTTAAAAGGGGCCTTAGTTAACCCAGGATTTGAGTGTCACCTTAAGCTTCTTGTGACAATGTTTCGTTAACTAACCTGTTTGTTAATTTTGGTAATTACTCTTCAGATGACCTTCGTCCCTTTGGTCTTGACCTTGAATATCTATTGACTTTTTTTTTTTCTTTTTGCTGAGGTGGGGGAAGGGCAATGCAAAGATCTTTAATTGGCAACTTCTTGAATAAAAGGCTAACTTCCCAGAAATGGCATGACATTGTTTCAACCACAGGACATTTGATAAATGATTCTTTGAGAAGCCAACAAAAGGACTTCAAAAATGTTTTATGTGAAACCAAGGAAATAGATTAATATTAGCTCAAAAATCTGTTTCTTTATATTACTGCACAAAATTAGCCTTTCAATTTATAATGTATTATGGAAAAGAAGATGAAAGAAAAATGAAAGAATTGAGCCGTGCACTATGTTACTTCAAAAACTGGGCAGAAATTCATAGATCTCTCTCTTCCTTTTTTGATTATGCTTAGAACAGGATTTTGATTAGAAACTATGATTTTTGTTTAATGTGGGAAGACAAGTGCCAAAGATTCCCCTTCCATATTAATTATATTCCTAAACCAGGATTATTTTTTTAGAAATAGAAATGGCACTTTAAATATTACCTGATCGGTTTGCCTCCACTGCCCCATTAAATCTCATTAGCCCTCACAATAGCCTGGTGCTCTTGTGAAATATTATACTTTGCTGTTTCAGAGAGGTAGGAAATGAAGCTTTTTGTTTGCCTGCCCAAATGCTGGGCATCCCTGATGGTCACTCTAGGTCATTAAAGCACATTGTCCCCTGTCAGACCCGGAAAGATGAGAGATTTAACAAAGCTAGGAGATACAGAGAGAAGGCAAGGGAGAGGCCAGGCACAGTTCGGAGTGTATAGACTCTGCATTCCATCAAGATTGAAGGCACATTATGCCAGAGAAATTTTACTCCATGAAGAGAGAGCCTGAGATACTCAGGTGAGCAACGTGAGCTGCCCCTTTGCTCTGAAGAGCTCAATGGGAAACACTGAGTAGATAGTATATTTTTTTTCTCTCCCTTTTTCTTTCTACACAAGAGGTAAAGATAATTTGTTCCTACAAAATAGGAGCAAGAACCCTGGTAAATTCAAATGGTTTTACCTCTAAACAAGTGATCCATGAAAATAACCAAAAGGGATTTTACCACCAGCCCCGAGAAAGTTCAGCTCATGATTACATAACAACATTTATTTATCTCCTAGGCACTGTTACAAGCACTGGATTAGAAAGATAAATATGGCATGGTTTCTATCTTTAGATACTTGTAGGGGAGGGACGTGTGTGTTTGTGTGACAGACCCCATGAATGCTCTTAAGTCCTGATACTCCTGGGGTACTCATGCTGGTACTGTATGCATTCTCACCTACACGTGTGATAAGCTTAGATTCATGGAATAAAGATGATACTCTTTGGACATGCATTTGTAGTGCAGTATTCAGAGGGATCAGTTATCATATTCACTTAAGACCAATCAGAGAGTGGAAGTACTGAGGGGAAAATACGTAGGAAGAAAGAGACTCAGAAGCCCAGTCCGAAAACAGAGACTCCAGCATAGTGCTCGAGTTCTTTCCTGGCACACTTAAAAGTACTGGATTCGACTCTCAGTGCTAGAAAAGAAAGGAGAAAGAAAATCCAGCCGGAAAAAGAAAACTCCTAATATATTGTTAGTAGGAAAATCAGAGAGATGAGCTATTATTATGTCCTGTCCTTTAGCGATGAAGTCAGCCATGGAAGAAGATGGAGACATTTCTGAATTGATTCTAACAGGAGCACAGATAGATTTAATAAATAAATTTGTTTGGTCAGGCGCTAGCTAAAATGTCTATGATCTATACTACCTTGAATCTTCCTTAGGTAAATACTGTGACTCTGGTGTATAGATAAATCACCTGGCGAAGACGAAGCCCATGAATCCTGCAGCATCTACTCCTAGCGAAGTGATAAATGGTTCATACTTGGTTGTGAAATATTGGCTGTGAAAATTTCAGAAAGTTTAACTACTTATCTAGCAGTAGTGAGTACAGGCCAGAGACATTTGTTTGCCTCAAAGTAGAAGTTGGGGATAATTTGTAGAATTAGATGTCAACTTTATCACTAGATTGGCTTTGCTGTCATTCGAACTCCAAGGAGTATGCATGAGAGCTTAGAACAGTGTATTGTGCATTTGGGTTAGCCAGTGCTTCAGTCAGTTAAAGCTGTTCATCAACTGGGCAATTAAAAAAA
>JADRCD010225438.1:0-14244 GCA_019843815.1 Montemys delectorum | reverse complement strand
ACCGTTTACTTCAGTTCTCTCTTGCCTTTCTTAATTCAAACGATTTAGAATCCTGGGCCTATAGGCATGTTTAAGAGCAGATACGGTTCAATACAACCAGGACACGTGTGTTCTGGAACGGGTGCGTGCCACAGCTAAACGGAAAGGGAACTCGTAGGGCGCAACGCAGTGTTTGCTTCAGTTCGCAGGGAAGAGCAGCACTCTGTGTCCTCATCATTGTGTGAACACTGGAACTGCTCTCCTGAGCTACAAAATATGGACAGCGCGTCGACTTACAGCCTGTACAAAAGCAGTGACTTTAATCACCCACAGGGTGATATTAATATTCTTGCAAAATAGAAATCTCTTCAGTTCCATATGTTTTGCCCATTCCTCTAATCATTTCCTTAAACATCGGTAAAGAAAAATACTACTTTATGTGGGAATGCAAGAGACAGGCAACACACTCCTATAATTTTTCACTTTGGACCCGAATTATTTTGTGCGGTTTGCAAAGCCCTGTAGCTTAACTTAAGAATGGACTGATGTCCTTCAGTGGAAGTAATTTACAGTAATCTTCCCCAGACTGCATAGTATTTATTTGTGAAAGACAAGGAAGTATGGAATTACCTTGGAGAACAGAAACAAAGGCCGCAGGCAGCCATGCTAAGAACGGAAGAGAGTTGCTGCCACCTAGAGGTGAAGGTGGGTATTGCTGGGTGTGCTGTAAAAGACTGATGTCATACAATACTAAAACCAAAATGCAATCTAGGGATGTCGTCTCCACCTCTAAAGAGGGCTGGACTCACTTGCCCTTCTAACCTCCATTAAAACTGGGCCCGAATGCCCCATGAGATTGTAGTGGCTATGGGTTTTTGGTTTTTGGGCACCTTTTTTCCTAAAACACGGCAGGAGGCAGGGGCAAGCTGTGAGGTTGGAGTCCTGGGAACAGGAGCAAGAGGAGAGGACCCTGCGCCTCACCTGAGTCTTGTGAAAACCTACAGAGAAGTCACATAGGCTGGTAACTGCCTATAATCCTAGTGTTTTGGGGGAAGATGCAATAGCATGCAGGAGCATACTAGAACCTGCATGGTTTTGATCCCGGATCTACACATTTCTTGGCTCTTCCTCCTTCCGCACGCCCTCACCATCCCCAGCTGGACGTACTCCTTTAAGCTCCTCACTGGCATCTTTCAGTAGTAGGTCTTTCTTCTTCCCGTGCCTAGTGATCACTGCCAAAGGCCAGTGGAATCACTCCTGGATTCCTAGCTTAACTGTACTTTGCAATGATTTGGAAATCCAGAGCCCTTCTCATAGCACACGAATCCTTTCCCAGATGTTTGAAGCCCTGTGCATTCACACACTTGCCCACTTTCCTTCCTCTGAATTTTTTCATTTTCCTGGACCCTAAGTTTCAGCCACATCCAGTAGGGGGACATGCCACTGCAGGCTCTGGCTGCGTTGATCCCTGAAGCCACTAGACCCCATTCTGCCTTGTTAGTGGAAAGCTGAAGCTCAGAAAGTTTAAAAAGATTTGTCTGAGTTTTCAGAATAAATCAAACTCAGGATCAGCACATCTGTTTCCTAATTTTGGTGATTTTTCTTTCCATTTCTTGTGACCATTTCCTATCTCTTGAAACATACTTCAGGAAGGGCAGGAGAGCTCAGATCCAGGAGGCAGTAAGGGGTTGCCTCCTGTTAGTAACCCTAAACATCATAATCTCATAATCTCCATGCCTGGCCTGTTTGTCACTACTGTGCTTGACAAAATGTTTGAAGTGTGTGTGTGTGTGTGTGTGTGTGTGTGTGTGTGTATGTGTGTGTGTATGTATGTGTGTGTGTATGTGTGTATGTGTGTGTGTGTGTGTATGTGTGTGTGTATGTATGTGTGTGTGTGTGTGTGTGTGTGTGTGTGTGTGTGTGGTGGGAAACAGACATGTAGTTCTGAAGCTCACGTGTGACACCTGCTCTGTCGCTGCCTGATTATGAGATGCGGAGACAACAGTGAGTCCTTCCTGCTCTTGCCTATTTAATTTATAGGGATAATCTGATTCCGAATGAAGGGCACTTTGTAGGAGAAGACTTTATAAGCCGTGTGAGCCAAGTTGGTAAAACATACCTCTGTGCCATTGTTTCTCTCTCTCATTTTTTTCTACTAAGTGTAACCCTCTTTATAATGCTTCAACAACACAAAACCTTGCCCCATTTCTCTTCCCTCCTTGTTTCCACATCCTATGTCAAGGGATTCTGAATTCCCGCCTTGTCTCCACCTGCCTTTGCAGACCATCCTTTCTCCACTTGATCCTGGGCTTCCTCAGTGAACTTGCACGCACTTCTGACTCTTTGCCTTTGTTCTGCCCGGCAGGTCTCCACAGCTGAGTGAAACAGGCTTGGTTAATAAAAGCTTGCTTTTTATATCTCCTTATAATTGTAATTAGTCTGATAGAGAAGGTTCTGCTACTGAGTGAGTGTTGTGCGGCTTTAAAAAACAAAACAAAACAAATATGTGTCCTCTGAGTATATTAATTTAATGGGTTTGTTTGTGGTTTATATAAATGGATTTGAAAATTGACCTTACAGTTGTTACTGTGATGGCTTCCAAAGCACAAATATCCTCAGACATTGCAACTCTGGATTTGAAACATGACTTCAAGGCTGGATCCAGGGTTTAACAGGATTAATGTGCATGCCACTTTAGCTTGAACAGGGGCTAGATAATTTTGCTCTTTAGTCTATTAGCTTATTCAACAGGTGCTGAATTTTAAACAGCACCGAGAGGAGTGTTAATCTACGATGTAAAGAGTTAAATCATTTCTATTTCCAAGAACTAAGAAGCTAGAAGGCAAGATCCCAGCGAGCCGAGTCCCCACAGACTGGGAGCACGCAAAAGGTCGTTGCAATGCCAAGGCATTGAAGACAGTTTACAGGAAGTGGCCGCCCAAGAACATCTAGTGTTAGCGTTGGCCACAGATGGAGAGGTGGCCTCGGAAGGCAATAAATGCAGATTGTATTCTCCAGGAATTAGTTTAATGCCTTTAAAAACTGGCCTGGTTTTGAATATATACGAAGAACAACTGAGCAACACGGTGGGTGGCTTTGGACTCAGGGAGGCCAGTTCACATCCCATCTGCTGTTGATCTGAAGCAAACTTCCATCTCTTTGCAACCATTTTCACTGCAGGAAAATATAACAAGAATGTCTTTTTTTTGTCTTTTTTTCTTTTTTTCTTTTTTTTTTTTTTTTTTTTTTTGGCCAGAGCAGAACAGATTAAAATGTAACCAACCATAGCCAAATCCTATAGACTGGGCAACTTAAACCACGGGAATTTACTTCTCCCAGGTCTTGAGGCTAGGAGTCCAACATCAAGGCAATAATTGCTTGGATTCTGTCCTGGCGGGCAGCAGGCCACTTTCTGTAGGTATTTTCCCAAAGTGAAGAGAGGAAAGGGGAACTTCAGTCTTTCTTCCTTTACTTGTAAGGACATCAATCTGCCCACTAGTCCACACCGCTTCTAAACCTAACTGTCCTGAAGATCCCCTCTTCAAATACCATCACATGAAAAGAGGGGACTTCTCTCCGGACTTTTAGCAGGGACTGGAATTTTTAGCCTGTAACAATTTTAACTCAGTTAAGGATGTGAGCCAATCAAGACCATGCATGTTTGTTATTCTGCTTGTTACTAAAATGCCAATTCTTAATGATCAGTTTGGGGAAAACCAATTATTGAAATATCACTTTTTGCCTGATTTTGCATTCTCTGTGACAGAAGAATCTAATGCAGGACTGGAAGCGGGTCCTGGAATCAATAATTTACTCCCAGGTGTGCCTGGTTATATTGCTGGTTAACAATTCATCACCTGGAGGGAAAGAGGGAGGGAGGGAGGGAGGGAGGGAGGGAGGGAGGGAGGGAGGGAAGCGAGTCCCCACAGTCCTCACCCCTCATTTCCACCACATCGCACCAAAAGAAAGCAATGACGTCTGATTTTGCCAGGAACAGATAGTGGGTACTATTAGAACCACTGCTCAATAATATTTTAATTTTCTTAATGTTTCGTAGTTTCAGTTGCATAAACCCCTTCATTATTGCTTATAGCCATTCTCTGAGATGCCCTGAAAGATGATGTTACCTTAATCTTTAAAATGAAAAGAGGCAGAGTAAGCTAAGGATTATGGGATAAGTCTACTGACTTTTGTGGTTCAGGTTTTGGATCCTAGCTGTAACCTTAGGCAAGTTATTTAATATGTCCGTTCCTCAGCTTCCTAATCTATAAAATGGGGCTTCCTAATAATAGCTGTCTCGGGATTCTGATGAGCACTAAGTGTCCTAGGAGCAGGGTTTAGTACAGTCAGTAAATTTTGATGATCCTTTTAAAGGGCCACATAACTCTTTAGTACAGTGCCATAACCAAGACAGAGCTGATACCGTCCCCATAGAACTAAGCTGCCTTGACATTTCTTTGAACCTCTTTCTCATTAACTCTTCTTCCATTGAAATATTCATGTTCTCCAGAGTTCTGTCTCATTTCCATAGTCTCCCCTGATAAAACCCTTCTCCATAAGTCAACGATCCAGCCCGCTGCTGAAGAAGATCCAGAGTTATTAGTTCTCTGAGTCCACACCTCACATCTTTGTAAGTGTGTGCGGTGCATGAACGGAGTGGATGTGGGCTTCTCTTGGACTGTCAAGTTTCCACTACTTAGCATAAGACCTGGCACACAGTGGGGTCATAAATACCTGAAGGAGAGAGAAAGAATAATGCATTTCTTGAAAACGGAATGGTTTAACCAATTTGCAAGTCCATAACTAAATTACATGCCTAAACCAATCTTTACTTTTAGAACGGTAAACAAAATCTTTTAAGATTTGTTTCAAATTGACCCAGCTGAAACAATTAGGTATTTAGAGACATAGCATATTTTGAGCACCTACTGTGTGCAGGTTTTGTGCTAGTGCTTGTAATCCTCCAGGAGTTTCTGTCTTTGGTGAGGGGAAGAATTCCCAACTGTCAGGAGGAAGTTAGCAGACTCATCTGGGTGTTGACATTCAGAGAGAAAAATGTCCTCCATCATCAGAGGCAGAACTTTCTGTGTCCCACACATATTTGATGTATTCAAACACTTCATCCCATGTGGATGTGGGCGCTAGCCTTGTTCAATTTAATAGAAGTTGGGGTCAACATGATTTACATTTTTAATTTTTCATTTATGTTTTAGGAAAGTGTGTCTGTGACAGTTGTCTGTGTCTCTTCACTTTTCTTCTCCTAGTGCACCTTACACATTCATGATGGCAGGACAAGAGTGGAGCTAATGGTTCCATGACCTCTTGCCCTAAGGTACACACTATCAATTGTGATCATGTTGTATTTCTGTCTGTTGGTTTCATCTGTATGTCTCTTACCAGGCTAATGCTACATTAGCTGCAGTCAGTTATGAGGTGTCCTTTGAATGCAGATCTCTGTATAGATTGAGAGATCTCTATTGAAGGCATCAAACATTCACTTACGACTTCTGCTGTAAGCAGGCAGCAGGACATTAGGATCCTTGACATGTAAACAACAATTGTCATGCAGCCACTAACGGATGTTTCTACAACTGTTGATTCAGTCCTTGAGTTGCATAACCTTGACTTTCCAGCATCAAACAGACTTGGGATGAATAAAGTCAAAGAGCAAAGACTCAGATAGCTTATTGAGAGCAGACAGTTTTAAGTGAAATCAGCCTCATTGTTCTGACGGGTCCTTGTTGGAGACAGAGTGCCCCTCTGAGCCCGGAGGTCCTCTGCAACCTTAGTTTTGCTCCTTCCTAGATTGAGAGAACTTTGGCTCTAAAGAGTACCTCAGAAAAATAATCATTTCCTTTGTGATAGTTAAAAGAGACGACTCGCGTTAAACACCACACACCAGGTTCAGACAATACCACGTGAAGAAGGTTTAATTGGGGGAGAGTGGGGGAAGGTCACGCGCAAAGAGAGAAAGGAGAGAAAAGGGAGGAGAGAGGAAGGTTTCTCCTTTTTTATCTGAGTGATGTCGTATGTACTGCCCAGGTGAAGTTGGGTAGCCCTAGGGATTTTTGGGAATTCGGGGGGGGGGGGGGGTCGTTGCCCATGGTAACAGATCTGTGGTCCCGCCTATCTACAGGTGCAGGCACTCGGTGATGCTAACACTTTGTTCTTTTTTGCATTGAGTACTTTGACCTAACAGGTAAAATACAGTAAGTTGTGTATGTGACACTCTCAGAGAAAATGAATCCTGTCAATATCACAATTTGAGCAGAACATAATTTCTGTTTGATACATGTGAGGGATAATAATAACTACATCTGTCCATAAATATATAATTACAATGTTATGTGCGAATGCATGTCCTTTAGCCTAGTTGCTTCAGTGTTGCGTGATTTTTGTATACTATGAGATCAGAGCTGCCGTCAGAGCAGCAGGCACAGCCCCTTTATCATGAGTTCCTTCATGATTTTAGTCAGGTCTGGGCAAAAGTAGTATCCCCTCTTTCCTGCCTAAGACACATAGTTCTGTTAAATATCAATTTGTGGCATTCCTTCTCTTATGTCCTCAAGAGATGAATGTGAGCAGGCAAGCACATGTGAACATGCATACACACACACACACACACACACACACACACACACACACACCATCTTAGTTAGTGTGTTTTATTGCTATGAAGAGACACCATGACCAAGGCAACTCTTATCCGGGTAAACATTTAGTTGGGGCTGGCTTACAGTTTCAGAGGTTTAGTTCATTATTATCATGGTAGAAAGCACAGCAGGCAGACTTGGTGCTGGAGGAGGCAAGGTAGTGCCTACATGCAAACTCAACCAGGTTGAGATTGTCTTCTGCAGGCATCCAGGAAGAGGCTCTCTTGCACTATGTGGAACTTGAACACTAGGAAACCTCAAAGCCTGCCTACACAGTGACATACTTCCTCCAAAAAGGCATTACCTATTCCAACAAAACCACACCTTCAAAGAGTGCCACTTCCTATAAGCCAAGCATATTCAAACCATCACATTCTACTCCCTGACCCCCATAGGCTTGTTCAAACACCTGAGTCCCTGCAGGCCATTCCTAGCCATAGCACAATACAAAATACATTGAGTCTAACTTCAGAAGTCCTCATAGTTTATCGCAGTCTCAACAATGTTTAAAAGTCCAAAGTTCAAACTCTCTTCTGAAAGTCATACATTCTCTTCCCCTATAAAATCAAAATCAAAAAGCATATCACAGGATATACATTACCATTCCAAAACTTCTATGTGAGGAAATCTTAGACCAAAGCAAGACAGAAAAGTAACTGGGCAAACTCCAAAATTCTGTATTTCCATGTCTGATGTTCAACTCATTAACATATTCTTTCTCTTGGATTGGTTCTACTCCCTGTTAGCAGCTTTCCTTGCTAGGTATCCAATGGCTTTGGCATCTCTAATATCTTGGGGTCTCCAAGAAAACTTCAACTACACAGCTTCTTGTTCCAGTGTCTGGGATCCACATTTGATCTTCTAGGCTCCTCCAAAGGGTTTGGCTCACTTTTCCAGATATGCATTCTTAGCAAGCTAGGCTCTAACTAAATTCCACTCCATTGCTGCTGCTGTTCTTGGTGGTCATTCCATTGTACTGACATCTCTGTGTATTAGAGAGGTCTTCTGCTACAACTAGGCTTTACTTTTACCAGTAGCCCCTCATAGGCTCCCTTCCTGGTGCCAAGACTCAACATCTTTGCATGACCCCTTCAGTCCTAGGCCATCAACTGTAACTGAGGCTGTATCTTCATTAATGGCCTTTCCTGACCTCTCACAGTGCCAAGCCTCAGCTGTTCTCCATAACTCCTTCATTACCTTCAAAACCAGTACCACCTTGGTGACTCTTACATATAAGCAAGTCCAGTTGCATCATGAGGTTCAACCTTGGCTTTCTCTGGAACACAGCTTTTTTCTGCTCTCAGAAAACACTTCCCAGAAGATTTCAACTCAGTGATGCTGGTCTCTTCTTAATCACCACTAATTTCATAGCTACAGGTAACCAGCACCAATTCCCACAGCAATCACTTTCTACTCTTCACTCTAAAGCCAGAGCCATATGGCTGAAGCTGCCAAGTTCTGCTGCTTGCTGGGGCTGGAGCATGGCTCCCTTGAACTAGTATATCATTACCAGCTTTGTGTTTTTAGTGATTTCCTTTACTGCCTAACCTTGGCTGGCCTAGAACTTGCATTGTAGACTGACTGAACTGACTGCATGCCTGTCTCCTGAGTGTTGGAATTAAAGGCCTGTACCCTCACATCTGTACCTAAGCTTTTCTTTACCTTTCCACAAAATCTTTATAAGTTTTGGATTGTAGATCATTCTATATATAATCAAATTGACAAATAAGAATAGCCATCACAATCTATCCCTTGTCAATTTGATGTATAATCATATCCCCTAATGTCCAAATAAAAACAATAACCAGGTGATCATAACACCTAACATGGTATAACTATCCCTCATTCAGCCACAAACATATAAACATATAAAGTTTAGCTGGGTGGGATCTTGTCCCAAAGTCACCATTCCCCTAATTTCATTTAATATCCTTGAACACAGGGTTTAGTTCCATTCTACTTCATGGTGCTCCTATAACCTTTGAATCATACATTTTGTATTTTTCCTTTCTAAGCTTACTGTGCTTGATCAAAATGCTCTTCATAAAAGTGAGCCATAGGACAAAGTCTAAACTTAGCTATTTTGAGATTTCCTTTCCAAATGCAATTAATCTAAGTTTCTTTATCTTAGCCTCAGACAGATTCCTAGGGCAAGGGCAAAAGCAGCCACATTCTTCACCAAAATATCATATAAACAGTCTCTAGGCCACATAAAATTATATTCCTTTGAAACCTCTTGCATCATGTCCCCACAGTTCACATCACCCTTAGCTCTATTATCTTCCATGCTTCTACTAGTATGGTCCACTAATCCCCACTTAAAACATTTCATTGCTTTCCAAAGTCCCCAAATCCATGTTCCTCCAAGCAACAGCATGGTCAGGCCTAAACCATCAATACCTCACTCCTGGTATCAACTTCTGTCTTAGGCTTTTATTGCCGTGAAGAGATACTATGACCAAGGCATCTCTTACAAAGGCAAAAATTTAGTTGGGGCTGGGTTACAGTTTCAAAGATCCCATCCATTATCATCATGGTAGGAAGAATGGCACTGTGCAGGTGGACATGGTACTGGAGTAGCCAATAATTCTGTATCTTGATCTAAAGGCAGCCAAGACAAGACTGCCTTCTGCAAGCAGCCAGGAGGAGATCTGGCTTCAGCACTGCATAGAGCTTAAGCATTAGAAGACCTCAAAGCTCACCTACACAGTGACATACTTCCTCCAGGAAGGCTACACCTATTCCAACAAGGTTACACCTCCTAATAGTGCCATTTCCCATGAGCCAAGCATATTCAAACCATCACATACAAACACACACACTGTTATCATTTGTGGCAGTGATCTATGTTATAAAAAACATGCCAATCACTTAACCAAAATTTTTCATAAGTATTAAGTATTCAATAAATATGCCTATAATTCAAGTATTCAACAGTTACTGATCAAATTAGCAGTGTTTAGTATGAGAAATGTAGTTGACCAAAGCCAGAATGTTCCATACCACCACATAAAGAAGTTGCCTAGGAAATCAACACCAGGATACTTAAATGCTAACATCCTTTCTGAAACAATAGACCACATAGAAAGTAAACCCAATCTTCCCCCTGTAGAAATGAAGGAGCTCTTCCCATGTAGACACACACCCATGCCCTCATCTCCTCTCATTTACCACCCTTTCATCTTTCCTCTAGCCTAGGTTTTGAGATCAATGAGCTGCTGGTCCTCGTTCTTGTAGTAGGAGGCATCACATACTGATGTCCTTACCTTGTGAATGGTAGTGTCTCCCTATGCTCTTCCATCACCCTGGGACTTCAGGCTGTTCTTTCTGTCCTTCCACCTGTCTCTGCTCTCTGCCTTCCTGTCACCACACTAGACACACACAGCTGACCAAGCTTTAGAATGTACCTCATCCCTAGACTTGAAGTCTAACATTTTTTCATGAGATATTCACTAGTAATATGGAAAACATTCCTATTAGGGATCATTGACCTATATGTTGCCAGTGATTGATCTATTGTCTATCACAAAGGCAGTGGACAGCAATCCAAGTACATCACTGTCAAGTGTGTTACTGGGTCTCCTAACCCCACTCAGGCTGCCCAAAATCACAGTGCAATTCTTAACTGTACTTGGAAGAGTTAAAATCATATGTCAGCTATTTTATTTTTATTTAATAGTGTCACAGGTCTCAGCATTTTGGTTTCATTGAGGTATGGAAAAATATAGACAGAGGGCTTGACATACATAAAGAAATTTCTAGATTAATATGAAAAGCTACTAAGGTTCTTGAAAGGTCATTTCAGTCCTGTCCTAGAGCTGTAAATTCATGTCTTCTACATGGAGTGCTTAACATGCAACCCTGCCTAGGGGAACGAATGAGTTATAAAGCCTCTCAATGTACTTCTACTCTTATGACTTCATCCCTTCAGTGAAAGTCAAAGCTCTCTTCAAGCCTGGTCCTTTTCCTCATTAGCATATCAAGAATTATCAAAACAGAATGATTATTATATAGTTATGGGTGGGCCTGAATCATGCTGGGATCAAAACAGAGTTTTAAAATCTGGTTCTTGTATTGGCTTTTACCAAATATACATAACATCACAGCTTGTGAGCTGTGAATGTAGTATAATATAAACCCTGTGTCATCTGGACAGCTTTTGTAGAAACCACTGGGAAAGAAGTTTCCATGTAATTCTAACTGAACAAGAGAATGCTCTTTCTAGTGTTCTCCATCTGATTTCTAGATACATCCAATGTATATAGACTCTTGTGATTTCAGGATCTTGAATTTTAGTCTGTTTGATATAAAATGACACTGACCCAGAAGCAGAATCTAAGGCTCTATTTAACTTAAGGTGGTTCAGTGGACAAATGCTCATTCAAGTATGTGGCCTAAGTTCCAATTCCCAACAAACACAGAAACACCAGGCCCACTGACCCAAGTCTGTTGGCCTAGGGCTAAAGAGTGGACATGGGTGGATCCCAATGACTTGCTGTTTAGTGATCTAGTGGAAACAGTCATCTCAAGGTTCAGTGAAAGGATCTGTCTCAAAAATCAAGGTTGAAAAGCAATTGGCGAAGACATCACAATGTCAACATGTGACCTCCACACTCACCCATACTACACATGAGTGTGCACACATGCAAGATAAATAAAATAAAAAACAGAATAATCAATCATGAAAGAATGTTCTACCAGTATTTTAGGTGAATAACACATAGTTCTTGTCCTTCACACAAGAGTTGACCATAGTCTTCACTCACATTTTATCTTGATTTGTGGAAAATACAGTGCTGTCCCGAGCTGAGCAATTCTATGTGAAGAAACTGGATCACTGGGCTAATGCAGCTTTCTCCCTTCTGGAAATGTTTTCCTAAAGGTGAGAGACAGTTAGTTGGAAACATCCAGGATTTTTCTTAAAAGGACCGGAGGAATGAGGTGATTGTCTAACTTTTCCTCTTTGCGGCCACAGCAAGAAGCTGTGGTTTTCCCCAAACTTAGGGAGTAGTGTTATGAAGAGTGCTATGTTGCGAGCCTGCTTCAAGTTCTTCATTGGCAGCTTATTAGTATGTCTTCGGGCTATCATGTTTTTCTCTCCCTGGAACTAGGCTCAATGCAAGAGCCGTGAACATATAAGATAAATCCTCACCACTGACTTATATCTAGGCTGGCACTGTGATATTTTCTTAAAATTATATCTCATTTGAAAGTAGCTGTTCTCTCATTTCATATTCGCCCCACAGTAAGAGTTGATGCTACTAATATCTGCTGCCTGGCCTCGTTCTCTCTAAGGTCCTTAATCTGCCTAAGCTTTATTTCTCTCATCTGTAACACAGAGATAATAGTGTCAGCCCCTTAGCGTTGGGAGACTAATAAAATGATGCATGCGAAATATTTAACATGGCTAGCAAATGTTAAATTGGTGTGTAACTGTTAGCCCTTGTTAGCTCATGGGATTTGAATATGAAATCTTTCCAATGAAAGAAACACAACCGTTTACAATATTCTCAATCGAGATTGAAATCCTTTTACGTTTATCTTTCATTCAGGTTTGACTGAAGTAAATCTGGCAAGTAATTACAGACTTGATTCTATTCTTATCATTTCCTGCTTTTCCAGAAAAAAAAAAAAAAAAAAAAAAAAAAAAAAATTCCAGCATATGCTCCAGACAGCACTTTAAGTATCCAAGATATTTCCCCAAATCTAATGCAATATCTAAAGTATGAGCAGCTACTTCCCTTTGGTTTTTAAGGATATTTTTAAATGTCTTTAATTGGGGTGGGGGGCATCTAGGGTCATGGCTCAGTGGTTAAGCACTTGCTGAGCAAAACTGAGCCAATGGGGCATAGCAGCCTGCCTGTTATTCCAGCCACAGAAGGTGGAGATGGGATCCTCAAAGCAAGCTAGCTAACAGGAGTAGCTGTGTACAGCCACTCCCTATTTGAAAGACTTAACCTTATTGAATACAGTGGACCAGCAGTCAAGGATAATTTACATCATCAACCTGGACCTCCATGTGCACCAGCACCCAGATGCATGTGCAGCCCCCAACATGTGCTGCCCACACATATATAAACTTGGATGCACAAGCATGGGGAAAATGCATGGGAAACATAATGAAAGAGAAGATAGACTGATTTTTCTTAAATTGACTTGTCGACTCTGCTTAACAAGAGAACAATAGAACCCAACTCAAAGCAGGGTGAACTTGAAACACACCACGCCAGGATAGTGTGGCCATAGACCGAAACTCACCATATCAATGGGCTTTCCAACCTTGGTTACAATGGCTCTGACTCTAAGAATGAGGCATCCCTTGTCACTAACAGTCTTGTTAGATTTGTGGCTGGTGGCAACAGAGATAGTTTCTCCATCCTTACCCACTGCTGCACCTCCAGAGCATGGTGCTATGCCCACCACACAATAAGCACTCAGTAAATATCTGTGAGGTCATGAAGAAATGACCAATCTCAAGATTTTTCGAGAAGTGGAATCCTTATTTTACATAGTCTTGCATGCAATACTTTCAGGAGCAGTATCTAGTCTGTTTAAAGGCAGCTCCCAAGAGCAGTGGAGCTGCTGCTGAACACACATGTATAATGGGAGCTCACTAATGACAGATGAGTCTTTGTGTGTTAGCCTTAGACACTTGAAAGTAATCAAACTTGTGACCTTGGTGATTCCATGGCAGCTCATAAGCTCTGTTGGTATGGGCATAAACAAGACTGTATTGCCCTAAAGGCCATGAAAAAGCCTGGCTCTGGTGGACCGCAGAAGTCTTTGCCATTCTTTATGAACCTCAAAGCAAGGTGACCCTGTAAGACTGTATTTGATCAAAGCAGCTTTTGTGGGTATGAAAGCATTCTTGATCATGAAGCAACCTTGACAGGCAGACAGCCTGTACATTTGGACTACATTGTGGGATGCCACCGCCAAACTTGTATGAGTCCTTGTACACTCTCCTGGGCCTTGGATTTTCTCTCATACAACAAGCACATTGCCTTCTGTTCTTGGAAATACTGACCATGTGAATTCAAAGTCAAAACAATTTTTAAAAAAAAAATCTGTGGAGAACATGTACTTCCTCAGAGGGCTTATATAATAGAAATAGAAATTAATATAAATTCAACACAAGAGGATGTTCAAACATGCTTGGTACTTAGAGATGATGTCCATCCCATCTTATGCCTTATATTGTGTACTTGTGCCTAAACTCCTAGGTTCTAATTTCCTCTTTTCATCACTCAGTAGGAATTGTGTGCAAGTCAGGCTGTCATACTGTTCTCCCTGAGAGCCCTCTGTGTGTAGGAGCTTCCAACATGCAGGTGCATTTTTTAGCTCATGGGTGCATTCCCAAGAATTTTTTCAAAGAGTATTTCTACATTGCTTTCCCCATTCCTGTATCTCAACATGAAGGAACATTTGGCAAAGAAAGTTCAAATAGTGGCTTTGAAATCCCAATTCAAACTCTTAATTTATTTACTAAAACTCTGTGGTTTGGCCTGCCCTAAATCACCCTCTGTAACAATGTTAAGCAGTGACTTGGTCTCTCCCAGCTGCTATAAGTCTCCTAGATCTATGGCTTATAAAGTACAGTTGTTTGTCTCTC
>JADRCD010225437.1:0-14511 GCA_019843815.1 Montemys delectorum | reverse complement strand
CAAAATTCCTAGTTACAGCCCACAGACATGTAGCAGGATATGGTTAAAGAAGAGAATATAGGCAAAGATGAATAGTGAGAGAGAATAGTGATGACTGAAGGGATCTCCAAATTTATTGGTCAAGAAGAGGGAGAGAAGTAAGGGAAGGGACAACACAGTGGAGCTATAGAAACACAGAGCAAGAATAGAAAGCATAGTAGGCACAAAGGGAAGGGGTATAAAGTCCACGGAGTAATTCCCAAGAAACAGGCAAAACTATAGACTACAGACAGTAGAGTTGGATGTGGCCTGCACATAAAGTGTTGCAGAAAGTCTCATAAGGTTCAGAACAGACTAAGAAGTCAGTGTCGATGAGCAGGTGGTTCTTATTATCAGATAAATAACTAGTCAAGAAATCATACTTAAAAGTAGTAAGAAGCAAAGGCCCTAGATACACAGAAGTAGCCAGGGTGAATCTTAATAGTGAATACAGAGCTAGAAGAAAGTGAAAAATCAAGGTCTATACAAAAAATATAAAATATATGATTTCACTCAGTCCTCCCAACTGCCTAGGACCTTATTTGTTCCCCAGATAACCAGAGCTCAGAGTGTTATCCAGATTCAAAGAATTGGTAAATAGACAAGAGTGAGATAGAATTGAGCAATAATCATCAATGCTTATATTCTACCTTTTGCTACTGTTGGATTTTTGAGAACCAGAAGAACAGAATAATTAAGAGTATTGAATCAGGGCTAGAGAGATGGCTCAGTGGTTAAGAGCACTGACTGCTCTTCCAGAGGTCCTGAGTTTAATTCCCAGCAACCACACGGTGGCTCACAACCATCTGTAATGGGATATGATGCCCTCTTCTGGTGTCTGAAAAGAACAATGGTGTACTCATATACATTTAAAAAAAAAAAAAAAGAGTATTGAATCAGAACCATCTAAGAGTTGTGAAAAATCACTTCATAGAACAACCACAAAGAGACTGTACAACAAAAAGAATTTTATCAGTCTTAGCTGAGAATGTGAAAGTTCTTGGCAACTTGTGGTTGTCCAACCTGGCATTATGTGCACGGGGCAGGGGTACCACTGCTAAGGTCAGTGGCAGAGGTGGCCCTAGGGCTCCTGATGTGTGCTGTCTGATGCTCTGTGGATAAAGACCTTTCCGTGTGATTCCCTTGTCCTGGTTTACCATTTGATGGAGCAGATCCACATTCTATCTGTACTCCATGCCCTCCTGTTCCCACCTAGCAAGCAGCATGGAGCAATTAAGGAGTGGGCTCTGAGCCAGACCACCTGCATGTCAGGCTCGGTTCAGAAACTCACCTGCTATGCGACTTGTAGCATTAGGAGACTCAATTAACCTCTCTGTGTCTCCATCTCTGTACTTCCTTACCTGGTGGGAATCATTCTGTGCAATAAACTTGTCATGAGAACTAAATCTCTAGATGCTTGCAAAAGCCTTGTGCATATGTTAAATCACTTAGAGACTAAGTGATTCATCCAGTTTTTATATTTGCCAATTGGCAGAATATTTAAAAAGCATGTCCTTTTTAGCCATTCACTAATAATTTTAGCATGCCTTGTTAAGTTCCTATAGAATTATGTTTGGAGGGAGACAAAAGGTGTGTGTGTGTGTGTGTGTGTGTGTGTGTGTGTGTGTGTATTCACATATATGTGGGTATGAATATGTGTACACATGTTCACGTGGGAGGGGGGTCATGTGTTCCCATGTATAACCGAGAGGCCTTCAGGTATTGTTCCACAGTGAAACATCTATATAATTTTTTGTTTGTTTTGTGGTTAGGGTGTTTTTGTTTTGCTTTGTTTTGAGATAGAATCGGTCTCAGAGTTCTATAGCTCACCCATTTGTCAGACTGGCTGACCAGAGTACCCCAGAGGTCCTCTGTCTCCATCTCTCCAGGCTAGGATGATAAATCCATGTAACCAGGGCCAGTTTTGTCCATGGCTTCGGGGGATTGAAGTCAAGTCCTTTTGCTTGGATGGCAGTGGACCAAGTCATCTTCTCAGCTCAAGCAAGAGATTTGTATCCATACTTTTTGTATGAAATAAAGGAAACGAGGGGTCAGAGAGGTTAGTGAGATTCACTTAAATAAGCCAAGCAAATAATTGGAGGAACAGGGCAGGGAGGCCTCCTGCTTCCTCCTTTAGAGTATGTCAGCCCAGAATACATCAGCCCAGAGGGATTGCTCCACAGCTTCCCACTGCTTCCTTCTGCTATCTTACTTGCTCTTCTGCAATTAAGTTCTGGCACTAACCAACCAGAGTCAGAACGGACCACACAGGTTAAAGAGATCAGCACACAACAGTGCCCTCACTTCACACCAGCTGGCTTCCACATCCTAAAGATTTCACAATTTGCTGGAGTGACTTACAGAGCTCTTGCAATTATATTTTCATTTTCTAATCCCATTTTAGACTTTTGACCTCCACAACTACAAGAGAACAGATTAAGGTTCCTTTAGTTCATTGTGTCTACAGTAATTTGTTACAGTAGCCATAATCAACAAATATAAATAGTATGATGCAATAGTTTGGAATACGGGAAACTTACAGAGACAGACTGCCTAGGTTTGAGTCCTAATTTATCCACTGACTATAGGTGCCACACTCAGTGACTGTGCACCTTGACCAAACATCTCATTCCTTTTGTTCTTCTTTATTCCCGCTACATTACATGAGCATGTTGTAAAGGCCGAATTTTGGACATAAAGTGCGTAGAACAGTAAATAAGACTTGGATACATTATTCTTTGGCAAGCAATGTCTGAAACAGATGAAACTACTTAAGCAAAACACTAATAAAATTATACCAACTCTCCTTGGGTATTCTAGTCTTGACTAATATGTTTGTCTTTTGGCAGTGTAAACTGTTGTGCTGCTGTAGTCTATATTCTGGGGTTATTTAAAGTCAACCAAGCCGCCCTCCCCCGCTTCCTCAGCATGTTGATAAGTGGGTGAAACCTCTGTTCTTGGAGACTGATACGTAGCTAAACTTCATCTCTCAGAGAAAAAACACTTTTCCTACCTTTGTAGTTTACTCTGTTCTGCTTTTTATTAAACCAGGTTGAACTGTTACCTGCATGGCTGGAAGGTTCAAGGTCATGGTCTCAGGAATCTCTTATATATTTTGTTTTCCCTGGTATGTTCAAATGAAACTGTTTCAGGGTGCGGTGAGATTCTAGAGAGAAAGGTGCCTTAAATGTCATCTTGATCTTGTTCAACAATCTCATTTTAAAGTGAAAAATATGAAGATGCTAGAACAAAGTAGATTCATTCTAAGTTATAATAAAAAAACCAGCTCCAACCTAATTCAAAAAAATCATTGAATTAATCTTTCCTTTATTATCTACTCCTAGTGTATATCTTGGCAAGAAAACATCACCCAGCCTTCTGAGGGAATGTTCTAATGGGCAATCTTTAATCTCTTACTCCCATTTGGTTGACCTATGGAAACACTGGTGCAGGTCCAGAGTCTTAACAGCCAAGCCTAATATTCAGGCTCCCAAGCCATGAATGATGTAGGTTGATTTGGAGGCCCAACGTAGGACAAAAGAAAAGTGAGGATTTCAATATTTGATTGTAGACTTTTAACTAGTAACGAGTGAATGCCATCCTTTACAGTGTTCTTAAATTGAATTGTGATCATGCAACTCACTTCAGAGTAAGCTGCTACATGGCCCATTATTGTGGCTCAGTGATAGCAGATGTTGAGGCCGTATACTACTCTGAGCCTGAGTAAACTTCAGGTAGCATGGAAAGAGGTGAGGGTATGTCCAACAGTGAATCTGCTCTGGGTAGGATGGCCATGCGACTGCTGCTTATCCCAACTGCTCACTCTTGTGAAGAAACAGAGGCATGTAGAGGTAAGGTTTGACCTCCCCGTCTCCAAATCTTTTCATAAGCAGTCTCTTATGGTAACAAGGTCTTTCTGAATTGAGTTTCCACATTTTTCTCTCAACATTCCTTCTGCCACTTCTTCTAAACCATCCTAAATATCTGAACATTCTAAGACTTCTCAGGAATATCTAAGTCTCTGTGGCATCTGACCATGTTGATATACTATCCTGAAATACCTCTCAAAGACCAGATTTCCTTTATTGTTACATGTCTCATGTACATCCAAGTATCAAACTTCAAACAGCAGCTCAACGGCCAGCAGCTTGAGGCCAGAGACCTCAAGCATGAGGTCTCTCTTGTTCCTGAGAGACCATCTCAGTGTCACCTTCTGCCACATTTGAACCACTGTCTGCACTTTGTTGTTTGAACATTCTACAGGTGTCGCTATAATAATTTTATCATAATTCTTTGAGCTTCCCAAGAACAGAAGATACATTTTTTCAATCTTGTAAATTCTAAGCATAAGGGATTTTCTACATTACCACATGCAATTAGTGACTTAGGGTTTCTGATATTTTTTGGTAATCATAACAAATATCTGAGATATTTGTATATATAACCTAGTATTATTATATAGTATATAACTTTATTATTATTATTATTATTATTATTATTATTATTATTTGACATAATTTTAAAGGTTTTAATCCATGGTTATTGACTACATGAGACCATTTAATCTATGAGACCACATGGTTGAGACACAAGGCATGCTCACCTCCTGAACAGAAAGAGGAAGAGAGGGAGAACGAAGAGTCACACTATGCCCTTTGAGGCTTAGTAGTTCAAAGGTTATCTACTAAACCATTCAATGGATGTTTCCATTACCTCACACCAGCATATGGAGCTGAGCAAGTCTCTACCCTGAAATCTTTTGACACACAGTAAACTGTAGCAGGATCAGTATATTGAGGAATGCTCACAGACTACTTACATCTAGATTTCTTACTTCCCACAGACAACTCTTTGTCAGTCAATTATTCTTAAATCACTTAACTAGGCTACTGGCAGCCTCCCTCTACCCTCCTGCTGTCATTGTCTTCCCCTTCTATCCCTGCCTCCTGCTCTTTTCTCTTACACCCCTTCACCAGACACAATTATTCCCCAGCTTTAGCTCCCCCTACTGGCTGCAGTGTGTTTTCGGTCTTTGTTTCTCTTCCCTTCAAGCGTCTCTAGTCTCCGGTGGCCTGGCTGTTTCTTACATCTCCCCATTAATTTCTTTTCAGATCTATCTCCAAATTCACTCACCTACCAAGAAATTAAAAGTTCATATTCTTTTTTTATTAGTGCAAATAACCCAAACTAAAGCAGGCACAAATCTTGTATATTATCCAGGTAAGATGCACAGTAAGCATACCATATAAAAGACATTTTTGGACATTTGCATTCTTCTGATGGCTGATGTAAAAGAGGCTGAACTATGATAGAACGATTCTAATCTGACCAAAGTAATAGCTTGAGGGCCCCAACAGTGTCTCAGCTGCACTGCAGTTTTCTGCACACTTGGGAAATCCAACAGAACCCACAAACAGTGCTCTGCAATCGCCTTCTTCATTTTAAGCAGGGAATTAAGAGATTTCATGTGACTAAACACTTTTGTGAATGGGATCTTGAATGACACAATTTACATCAACTGAAAACTGCTTTGATTTCCATTTCCAAAGGCACAGGCTTTGGGAAGGAGGAAGAGACAGCCAGCCAAGGTCCTCTCAGAGCTGATTGACAACTGTGGCTGTATCTAAAGACAGCCAGGTATTGTGGGCAGAGAGCTGAGTGTTGGACCTCATTGATTTTCCTAATAGGTCATTCCCACCTGAGCTCATTGTTGGTCCTCTTATGAATACGCAGGCTAAGGCAAAAGAGACACCTGCATCATATTTCAGAAAGCCCTACCTGACTCCATATAAGCATATGATTTTGCTTAAAACTTGATAATTCACTGAGCTGACATCCTTTAGCATCCCTACCATCAATGCTTCTCAGAGAACACTGCTGCAATTGAACTAGAAAATTAGAGCTCTTAGCTGATCTCCCTGGAGGTGCATATGTAAAACAGAATAATAAATGATTGTCATTTCAGTTCAGAACATAGAATTAATCATGGCCAAAGAGGGAGTCCTGAGTCCTGCAGAAGGGCCATCAAGGGTCACTGGTCGTCATCATTTGACGAAGGTCTCCGCTGTTCCCTCAAAGCATTTGTGTGGTATGGTTGCTGCTGCCACAGGGCCTGCAGAGACCCCACCAAGAGGAAAATTATTCCCCAGTACAGTTTCTTTTCTTTCTGTTGAAAAATTCAAAAGCCCAGCCTGGGGCAGTGACAATCCAATCAGGAGCTTGCTGAACATCCTTGTTCTTTCCAAGCAGAAGGAAACCAAAAGAGGAGTCTTAGAGAGTCATGTGTGAGGCATAGGAGACAAAAGCAGTGTCTGTGAGGCTCCCCAGAGCTTCTTTTCCACTAGAACAATTGAGTCAGTAACAGATCAACAGTGGAGGTTCTTTAAGCAAAGGCGATGCAATGGACACTGGGAACAAGAATGAGAAGACACTAGCAGTCTGTGAGAGTGCACACCTACAGACATGTCACCTCACCATGTGCTAGGGACCTTTCATGTAAAAGCAACTAAAGCCTCTTAGTGAATGTGGGGTCCTAGGAGTCAGCTGGATAAAAGAGCATTTGGGGCTCTGTCTGGATGAGAAAGAAAACCCTTCATACCCTTCAGCTATTCCTATTTACAGTGAATTGTTATCATTTGATCCAGGTTTAGGGCACTGTGTCCTGTTCTTAAAAGATATTTTAGAGCTCTTGATATTTAGTTAAATGATTCCTTATCCAAGAAGGAGAAAGATTTTGTTTTTCCTCCAATTAATGTGTATGCAGTGTAAAGGCAGGTCCCTGTAGTCCCATGATTTCTGTTCAATATAAATGATCTGAATACATAGGATCTATACACATGAGTCTGTCCTCTATCACTCAGTGTCATGAACTAGAAGTGTCCCCTGCTGCCTGGTCTCGAAAGGATGGCTTCTAAATGGAGAAACTTGACCTCCAGCAACTGCTTATGAAAGGAGAGACAGGGTAGGAGGCAGTCTACAGAAGGAAGGTCCAAAATGAAAACATGTAGAGTACCCTCAAAGGCAAGGACATACATATATACATATATGTATATATGTATATATATATATACATACATACATACATAGAGAGACAGAGACAATGGCAGGGAGAGAGACAATGAAAGATAGACAAAGAGAAGGACAGAGACAGAGAAAGACACACACATACACACACACACACAGAGAGAGAGAGACAGAGACAGAGAGAGAGACAGAGAGAGAGAGAGAGAGAGAGAGAGAGAGAGAGAGAGAGAGAGAGAGAGAGAGAGAGAGAGAGAATGCCATAGGCTGGTAAGTAATAGTACCCATAGCTCTCACCTTGGCCCTCTCCTCAAAGATCATTTTCTGTCCCTTCCTTAGGGCATGCTCTCATTTCAGAACTAGACTTGTCCCATACTAATCCTTGATTCCCACGCCCTCCCCTGCCCCTGCCCCTGCCCCAGGTACCCAGGTCACCCCATGTCTTCTCACACAGTCTAATACCCTCAGTTCTTTTATACTTTGAATCTCTAAAATTTCCTATACTCAACTCCATTCCTCTCCGGAAACTTAGAATCCTGAGTTAGGGAGACACATTGTAGAATTGTTTATAGGCACAAAAACTCACCCAAGCGCTTCTTAGATCTCTTATTCCCCAATCCAATGCCTCTCCAATTTAAACGAAATGTTACAAAGGTTTAACTCGATGGAAAGGCAGTATAGAAAAGGCGATGGAACTGCTCTGACCTGGGGTGGACCCTGCCCAGATCTATCCACCAAGGAAAATGATTCCAGACTCATCAGTTGTTTGTCATGTAGTCTCAGACATGTTTAGCAGAGGTAGTACAGTCTTGTGGGTAGAGATTTGAATACAGCTCAATGAAGACAGTGTGCTCAGAACCTTGCAAAGCTTTGATGTTTTGATGCCAGGACTGACAAAATCAAGTAATTCTATGATTAGATAGATCCTGGTTAAAATCCTATCTCCACTCTCTCTGAGCTTTATGACTATGGTGAGTGAATGAACTTTCTCTTTCCCCTAACATCCCTTCTATAAAATCAATCAATCAATCAATCATCATCATCATCATCATCATCATCATCATCATCATCATCATCATCTTATAAAGTTGTTTTCATGAGGAAAATACTAATATAAATTCTCTGACTAATGAGAAAGTCTTGTAGATTATTTTATTTAATGTATTATATCAATCAACTCAAGTCTCTGATCATATTCTTATACATCCAAGGCTATTTCCTATCTTAAATAGTTTTTAAAGTATCTAATTTTAAAGTTTGGACTTGAAGTTCTATTGGTTACAATAGAAGGAATAATGGTTGGCAATGACTTGAGACTTTACAGATTAATTATTATAACATGTTATTAACCAAAAATTGACAACAGTAGGGAAGAAGAAGAATAAGCTGGTCAAGGAAAAAGTAAGAGACAGAAAAGAAATCCTTGTGACTGTGTTTGTCAAGTGCCCCTGGCACAATGAGAACCAGAGGAAATCCAGTATTTACAACATGAAACCATGGTAGCATCACTAATCTCCCCCGCTTGTGTGTCTGTTATCAAAGTTACTCATCTAGCTTGTTGGGCGATAACAGTAACATGCTGACATGTTTGCTGATCTTAACTCTTTGGTAAGAAGTATAGTTCATGAGCAATGCAAACACGAAGCACATGTTCATTTTCCCATAATCCTGAATTCATCACAACAGACACTTCCTGCATAAATCAAAATCTCTTAAAGACTTAATCCTTCAATACAGTATGCAGGCTTGAGTTACCTTCAATACACAGAATAAAACACCTACAACCCAATGCATGTCTGCAATAAATGACTATAAATCTTATCTAAAAGCAGACATTTGTGCATTCATAAAGTGAGCAAAACATGACTTGAAAGTATATTTTAAAAGCTGTATATATCTCAAAAACAATGAAAAGTTCAAACTTTATTCTCCCTGAACTCAGTTCAATATCAAGAAATGTCATGCTAAGAGAGTCTAATTTTAGAGCATTTCTATCCCAGGGGAAGCAGGGCTGGTCTGCAAAGAAGCACAGTATGTTTTCTACTCCAGTGTTCACTGCTGCCAACTGACAGCAGCATGTTGGGGTTTAAGGAGTGGAATATAGAAAGAGAACATGCAAACAATTGTATCCAAGGGTTTTTTCAAACCAACACTATGTCACCTGCAGCTCTCCTCTCTGGGGAGGCAAGGAGGCAGCAGATGCTCTCAAGCAAAGCACTAACAATGGAGCTAGCTGCTTAAACCCCTGTTTTCACATCTCCCTATCTCCAGAGGGCAAGCTTTTCCTAAGGGAAGAACCAGATCTCCCCTTAATAAACCCAGTGCTTTATGCAGGAAATCAACACTTTGCAAAGAGGCACCAATATACAATGTGTGGAGCTTCAGGCAGGAATAACTCACTAGTAAATCAGAGAAAAGCTATTGACCACCTCTGGGAGAATTTTGGACAGCCCACTTAGAATACATCAAGTACAGATATTCATTAAATACCTACTGTCTAGAACAGAGCTCTGAAGCGTAGGGAGCGAGAGACCTGGAGTACCCACTGCCCACAGGGAACTCACAAACTAGTACCTGATGGATGCTTTCTCTTTAAAATTGTATGATCAAAGAGAATTTCTAGGTATTGTGTCAAGTGTGCTGAGTAATTGCACCTGTCCAAGCTCAATAGACCTTTCTGTTAGCCAACTTCCGCAGGAAAATAAATAAATAAATACGAACAATCACCATTTATTAAGCATCTGCCACCCTGGTTCCTAGAAGAGAGTATCCTGGCAGCATTTAAATTAAATGCTTGTGTTTCTTCAGTGGTTTGTGGTTATTGGGGGAATTCACTCTCTTTTTCTAGGAAAATCGTTATCTCCTTAAAGGATAAGGCAAGAAGTCTAAAGCAGGTCTCCACTGCTCCAGTCAGCCTAAGTGAAGCAGGAGCTGTGTCCTCAGACATGCCTCCCAGAGGGGTTCAAACGTTCCCATAAGCTCTGTATCCCATGTCTGATTTTCAGGTTTTCCATAAACCTCTTACCACTGTTAGGTTGGAACAGGCTCCAAAGACAATTATGGGTGAACAATCTTCTTAGGGTCAGAGATCAGATTTTGAAGAAGACTCCAATGCCTGCTTACACAAGACAGATTTGCTTAGAATCTCTGCTGCTAGGCTAGACTCATTAGCCACTGTGAGGCGTGAGTTATCACGTAGTAGGATGCTTCCCTTTTTCCTTATGTGCATTAAAGCATACCCATCATCTACAAATTCACTGTCCCAGGTGCTGAAAGAAATATTTCTATGGCATCCCAAGAAAATGTTACACACTAGGGGCCTTGCAGACCTGCTTTGCTTTGGATCCAATAGCTAAATGCTCTCTCAATTCATTCTTTATCCCCATGGTCCGGCCATTAAGTTTTGCCTCTGCACTGACCTGCTTAAACACTCTTTCTGGTGTAATAGAATTGAGTAGACATGGAATACATTTTAAATGTCACATTAAGTGCTATTTAGGAATTGTATTTTACATTTAAGTTGAAAAAGGACCTTTATAAAATTGCTAGTTCAACTTCTGGCTTCACTAGCGAGAAATTCTGCCACCATGTTTGTTGGGTCACAAATGGGAAAAAAATGTAGGTTCTAATCTGAGGCCCTTTTCTACTGTGTCTACTATGAAATCAAATGATCGCTCATGATCTGGCAAAACCAATGAGAACAGAAGGAAAAAAGTAGTTTCTAATACAAGCATATACATTTAGGAATTAGAGCCTTGAAAAACTCTCCAATCCACTGTCTTTTACTGTTTCTGCACAGCACTGGTATGGCTTCTTTTAGTTTACAAAGGACACATGAATTGCCAGTGTCAAAACTCTGGGAACAAGAAGAGCCTGTATAAATGTGGCTTACAGCTTGTCCCTGGAAGAAGGAACTATTGGTCTAAGAGAAAACAGAATACTATATGTAGATTTATTTATTAAAACCATAGCCTGGAGTAATTTACACAGTGACTCTGTAAGATATGGGGCTTGTTGAGCTTCTAATCAATTAACCAAGTAAAACAAGTCTTCGTTATTCTCTTCTCACTCATAAATAACTGCTTGGGTCCACGTTGTTGGACAAATTCTTCTGCATTCAAGAAAATTAGAGGCCACAATATAGCTGCTTGTATTCTAATCATCGCTCTTCCACAATGTGAAAGAGCTGGGAAATAGGCCAGGGATGTTGTGTAGGAGCAAACATTTCCCCTACACATTCACCCACACACAGACGCTATTCTTCTCCCAAGCTAGATGGAAATGAGTAGGCAAACACACACTTGATCACAGCCAAAAAGCCCAGACGTGATTAAAGCCCGAACACAAACTATCCCAGACTCATCCAGACTGAGTGGCTAGTATCTTCTAATAAGTTCAGAGAAGATATATTGCTATTGATCAAAGACAAAAGATAGTTTATCTCATAAATTTGCCAGGTGGGAAGTTTTATAGTAAGTTATAATAATAAGTCATTCACTGTGTCTTTTCTGCATTCAGGCCTGGTATTCTGAACAGAAGACGTATAGGTGATTAAGACAAAATGCTTTACTTGAGGGAACTAGTAATCTATCGTGGAGACAAACCTAATAAGTCACTTGTATAAGATACACAAAGTACTATGACAAAGGAACAAAAGACACTTAGGAATAGTGAGGAGTTCCTGTCAGGAGTAAGAATGACAGAGGAGATTTCCGAACTATGATTTGTAAAGGACGTAGGTACTTAATAAGCAGGAGGATATGTGTGCTCTTAGGGTGGGTTAGACAATGAGAAAAGCATATGGAAGAGCAGACATCTTGCAAGGGTGACTTTCTATGTGTCAGTCTAGAGGGCTCAATCCTTTGAACAAACAACAGTATACACGTTATGTCAAGACATTTCACAGATGTGATTGACACCCATAATTTGATATTCTTTCATTGTTGTGACAAAAAAGCTCTGTAAAAGTAATTTGAATAAAGAAAGATTTTGTCTTACATTTTAGAAGAATACAAGCCATTATGATGGAGAAGGCATGATGGAGGTCATAGCTACAGGAGCATGTAGCTGGGGCTACTTATATCAACATAGACCAAGTAAGATTCAGAGAGTAGATAGGAAGCATAGCTGACCTATAAACAACCACCAGTGACCTTGTAACTCCAGAGATGCTGCACCTCCTGCAGGTTGCAAAATCTTCCAAAACAGCCCCATCTGTTCAAACACATGAGCCTCTGGGAAGCAGTTCCCATCCCAACCACAAAAAGATGACTTTAAGTGGCCTAAGTTAAAGAGATCACTTTCCACACTTATCAGTCGAAGGTTTTCAGAGTAAAAGTGGAGATTTCCTGGAGAAGAATGAAATTGGCTTCAAGACTATATCGTAAGCACCCTACTTGAGTTTTCTCATTTAGTAAGCACTCTGCAGAGTTTAGACTTGCCACCTGCCATAGCATATCAGCCAGTGACTTAAATAAAACAGCTCCCCATCCATACTGTCTCTCTTAAGGATGCTGATAGATACACAGCAGCTATATAGTATACCTGAGCACAAGGACATCTACATGTTCTGGTAATGGGAGGTGGATCCTATAGGAGATTGACATCAATGTAAAGAACTTTGTGTATCAATCTCAGCAAAGAGATTGCGAATTTCATTCTGTAAGTGAGCAAAAGTACTGAAAGACTTTAGGTAAGTTTTTTTAATTTTATTTTATTTTTTTCTTCTTTTATTTATTGATTTATTTATTGATTGATTGATTGGTTGACTGATTGATTGGAGGGGAACCTGGGAAAGTAGATATTGTAAATAAGAAAACAGCTAATAAAAAAATCTCTCTGTAAACCTTCCAAATAGAGGACAAATTGAGTCTTGCAGAATTTTTGGCAGTGAAAGATAGCTTCATAGAAACTATTGTTTATGCCATTGCCTTTGAGGCAGATAAACATAGAGAGTAGTCGGGTAACCTGGGACTCCACTTGGTTTGGGCTATACATACACCTCTCTTCTAACAATGTGCCTAGCAACATAACTCTCCCATCTGCATCATACTACAGAAACATCCCACTTTGAACAATCTAATAAGCTTCTCTGCCCTTAACAACTCTATATGGCTTCTCTTTCATGGTCAGATTCTATTCAAGTATACTCTCGGATATGTCTGGGAACGGAAGGCAGTGAGGTGAGCTAGTCTACATTGGCTCTTAGCACATGTGCAATATGACAAATTATGTCTCCTGAGCAAATTTTCAGGGAACATTCTTTGTATGTCATACTCCACTTATGCATAATTTGGCACGAGTATTATTAGCATCAGATATATCATGGAGAGGAACCTGCACAGGAGAGGGAAAATTATGAAACCTAAACCTGCCAATCAAAATAGTGATCACCCTTCCCTTTTGCTACACTCTTAGAAAACAGCTCCTCCTTCTCTTGGCCCCATAAAACAATTTCTAACCAATGACCTGGGATGCTTGAGCACTCTCCCTCCCATGGTCCACTGCGACCTTGTAGCATCTTTGTGTGCTTCTAAAACTCCCTTGGTACTTTGCAATCTGTGCCACCTCTTTTTTCAGTTCTTTGACTACAACAACAACCTTAAAGCATCCTGTCCAGAAACTGAACTCCTTCTCCTGGGTGTCTCCTGCATGATATCTCTTCAACCTTTACATTTTATATTTACTGTGTTCCAAGTAGATATATGAGCAAGCTGGGCTATGCCAGTGACCAGCATATCAGGTCATCCACCTCCCAAAGGACCTGGATAGAAAACTGATAAACATATATACATTGCCTGTAGCCTGTTTGCCCAGGTCTGTCAGCACTGCAATTGTCACCTTGCTGAGCGACACCCTTGGAAATACATCACCATGTCACATTTGGCAGCTGTACCAGGAGCATCCTTTATTTATGTATGAGCTGAGCATTGGGGAGCAGCAAGCTTCTGTCTTCAGATCTATAGGGCTGCTGATCTTAAGAGAGCAGCATATTTATTCACACCCATCCTGAACTTGTGTGAGACCTTTCCACACTTGTGAGTAAATAGACTCAGATTATTCATCTTTCCTGTGCAGGTACCATTCATTGTCTTCCCTAGAGGTTCTGGGTAGTTCCAAAGGTGAGGAGGTGCCAACTAGCCAAGGGGGCCGCTTCCATTACCAGGTGATTTCCTTGCTCTCTTTCACCTAAAGGGCTTCCAGATGAAGTATAAACTTGGCACCAAAGTGCCAGAAAAATGCAGCACCTTCCCCCACACACCCTAGAGACAGACCTCTAGCAAGAAACACCAGAGGTTGAATAGAGAGGGAATTTTAATATGCACCCTTGACATTTATTGAACACAGTCCCATAAGGAGATAGCCAGGCTTGACTTCGCTGTCAGCCTTGTATGTCCATTGCTTCATATCCTCAACCAGAAAATGGACTAAATCTGTTTCCTCATGATTCTCCCCTAACTTAGTAAAGCTTTC
>JADRCD010225436.1:0-25253 GCA_019843815.1 Montemys delectorum | reverse complement strand
TGAGCTAAAATGTCTTTGTACTCTGAGACTGAACTTGCTTTTTAGATAAAGAGAGCTCTGGAAGTGAGTGAGTTTTGATTATCTTTGTATTCCGGGAATGAGCTTGTTTGAGATAAAAACTCAAAAGTTTAAAAGTAACGTTAACTTGAGGATGTCTCAGGCACTTTAGTTGCAAATTAGCAACGTTTAGGCCCAAGGCTGGGCCTCTAAGGTGTAGAGGGAAGCTGCTGTTAACTCTTAGAAAAAAGTGGAGGCTATTTCAGCCAAGTAAACTTTGTTGGTTAATAAAATGTTTAGCCAATATTTTTGGTATAAAAACATATTTATTAAAAAGATTTTGGGTCTGTATCGACTTGACAAATTAATGTTTCAGGCAGCTATTGTGTTCCAACACAAATGGAGCCTTTTCCCCAGATCAAAGTAGGGTTAAGAATACATGTGTTAGTAAGTGGAGTGACATGCCATTTTATCATGGCATAAAAATTGAAAATGTGTGGATGACAATGGTGATCCTTAGAAGACTGACCCTCAGCCTCAGACTGCGAAAAAATATATATATATACATGTATATCTATATCTATATCTATATATAGATATATATATACACAGACACACACATATATATATTTTAAAACAAGCAAAAAGGGAAGCATGACTTAAAACAGGCAAAAAATGAGATATGCTTTTTAAAACAATCAAAAAAATTAAATATATTTTTAAAACAAGCAAAAAATCCAAAGTGCTTCTGGAGGTAACTTCGGAGTGGAGTGTATATTCCCCCTCATTTTAATATTAAAAAAATCAAAATTTCAAAGTGCGAAGTGTACATTGAGTAAATATTGTCTCTGAGAATTATAGATTATCTCAGTAATATGGGCAACATTAAATTGTTGATAAAATGTCTTAAATTCTTGACTATAATAGTCAGTTCGATAATCTGTTTTAATCTGATTAGGAACATTAAATGTAGAAATATAATATAAACAAAAAACAATTAATATTTTGTTGTTTTTTATGTTAAGGCAATTGTAACTTGAAAGCCTGAGAAGGAATTAATAGTCACATGTGTATATTTTACTTTTAATTTTGAAATAAAAATTATATTTTTTAAAAATGTTTAAATATCATAAGTAATTGAAAGCTCTGATACATGTATGTATCCATATATCAATATACTAGTTAAGGCTTAATTTTAGTACTTGATAAATAGTGACTACAGCACACAATTTAATTACTTGTGCTGACATAGTGGGGAAAATTATGAGATTAAAACATATGACTTAAAATATAAAATTTTTATAAAAGGGCTATAGAAGTATATATTGTTATGTGGTGTATACATAAGTTTACAGGAAATATACAAGTATGTATACAAACCAATTATAACAATTTGTTTACTTTGGAAAAATATCAAATTTTGTCTAAAAATCTTTATTAAGTAATAGGCCAAATATCAATTAATAGTTTATAACAGCCAAATTAATTGTTGTTAGAAGAAATAAATGTTTTTTTAAATATATTTATATCACCACAACTTTATGGTAAGACATCAAACTTTACTTTGACTATGAGAAGAGATAAATTTATATTAATGTTTTCTTTTTGTCAAAGAGATGTTGAGGGCATATTTAAAACCCCAAACATTTGATTATAATAGATAGCAATTATTTACAAAAGCTTTGTTTACCTTGTGTAAAAAGCCTTTTGTCTTTTACTATACAAAAATCTAACAAAGACTGAATTCTATAAGGCCTATGGCCTCATTAACTCTCTACAAATTAAAAATCAAAGTCACTTTTGATCTATGATAATCAATAACATTAGCCAATGGAACTGTTAATTTTAACTGTAATTTTAGATTTCTTTTGTAATAATAAGCCGTCTAGAACATCATGTCCATGTCTGGCATCTGGCCTGCAACCAAATTTACATCTAGAGGCTGTGAGAATCACTAGCTTGTAATTTACTTTCATGGCCACTAGATGGCGGTAAGCAGTTGCGAAACTTTAGTTAGTATGGCACTGTGCAGAGACCATCTGCAGCATGAGTACAGCATTCAAGGTGGGAAATGGCTCGCAATGTTAGGCATGGCTCCGCAAAATGTGCACCTGTCACCATGACCTGCCACCTGTCCCCAGCGGCTACGGGATCACACCGCCACCGCAGCAACTCTGGCACGGGACCTTGTGTCTGGCCACTTGTCAGCACCTCAGCCAGGCCACTCCAGTCTCTGCCACCAACCCTGGCTGCCCATGTGCAGGGGCTGAACCTAAAATAGTGCCTCAGCCATTTCAGTGTGGGACTACCACTCTGATATTCTCTGTCTGGCAGGCTTCAGACAAAGCCGGGGCCTCTCTTGGCTGCTGTAAATCTCTGCCTGGGCAGCCACCCTTACTAACCTGCTGTCTAGAAAACGGTGTCACTGGCCTGAGTCAACCCCTTAGAGTCACCGCATGACCCGACTCTGGGCTCATTTGTTGCTTGTTGTGGGCATGGAACAAAGGAAGCCTCCGACCAGCGAGCTTTGTCCCCAGAACACATCCCTGCCATCTTGTGGACTGGCTCTTAAGCAGTGCCCCAAACAGCTGCCTTTTAAACCGGATGGGGCCTGCACCACCTGGGGCCGCACTCCACGCAGAACTCCCGGACACCCACACACAGGCCCTCGGTGCGGGTCCTGAACCACCCTTGGAACAGTAGGGTCCCTCTGCCTCTCAGGAGTCACCCTGCATCCTGCGCAGTGCAGCACAGCTCAGGAAGCCGGGGAGCTAAGAACGGCCACATCACCCACAAAAGCGCCCAGCAGCCTCTTCTCGGCAGTATTTTTGCCAGGGCTGGGCTTTTGCCCCTGGCTACTGCCTCCTTCAGCAAGTTTTACTGGCGTGTGCCATCACAACTGGCCCATGAGCTTTATCGCACCATTACCCATATCACAGAGTTCCCGCCATGGTAAGCCACCACTTCCCCGCCTGTACTGGGTGGGTGCACAATGCTTACAAGCCTCTAGTAGCCATGTTGACCACATGTAAAAGGACCATGTTAGACATCAAAAAACACAAGACAATGACTCCCATTCACTCATCAAGACAAGGGCAGACACAAACAGACATGTAACACAAAGTTGAAGACTAGGAATTTCTCCTGAATGAGCCACAGAGAAAGCGAGACATCTGGGATAGCTCTGAAGTCCATTTTTCCTTTCTTTTCTATTTTCCTACATATATCCCTTGCTTTGTTTCCAAACTTTGCCCTTTTTATGTACTTTTTATTTATTTATTAATGCCCTACCCTGCCCACCTGTGTATAGCCCCATGGCTACTGGACAACCATCTGTTCCTGATCCTGACTGTCTGCCGCTACCAAATTCCCTAAGTTAGAGACCACCACCGGGTCAGTGTGATCTCGACTTACCCTGGCAAACCTGCTGTTCCATCTTTATATTTTTTGAGAATCTTCTCTTGAGGTAGCGGAGTATCTTTCTTCTCCATATCCAGTCCCTGTTTGGGGGTGCCAATCTGTAACCACCAGTGGCTGTATGTACGAAAGTGTTTTCTGGAATGGAGTCAAGGTCCTGAATAATTTGGGGGTACCAGAACTGTGGGAAGGGTTCATAAAAATTAGACTAACACATGGTGTGTTTTCAGTCTGCCATCTTTCATTCAATTCACTTTGCTACAAGCAAAAAGGTAGAATTGGTAAGGCAAACCCCTTCCTCCAAGTTCATCAGCAACTTAGCCCAATCAACAACTTTTATTTTAATCTCTGGAGGAGGGACTTCCAGTGTAAATCGAACTTGGAGAGAGGTGTGGCAATTAGCAGGAGGTGGGCAGAGAGGCGTGGTTATCTGTGGCAGGCAGGGTCTGAAGAATCAGCCCTCAGCTGTAGAAGGGTCACACATATGTACAGTTCTGTGTATCAGTGATGTGGTTCATGATTTTCATTTCATAGCTGAGGGCATAGAATTTTCATTAGTTTGTCTGCTCTAGCATGATGTAAAATGTATAGTTATTTATTTAAAAATTATTACAACTTTGGTAATCTTCTCTGTGTTTTGATTGTGATACCCCTGTTCTCCTATCTACCCAACTTTATGTTCATCAAATTTATTTTATGCTGACATAAATGACATGTTAGCCAAATTTTATCAGTGATTTCATAATTCTGTACTTGCTTTAAACAAGTTTTAATTGAAATAGAATTATATACTTTATTCTGTTTCCTCCATCCATTGCTTCCTAGATATCTTCTTTTATCCCAATCCCATGACTCTGCCATTCTCAAGTTCATAGCTTCTTTTTCTTTATTTTTGTATACACATATATACACCAACACATATACAGCCTTTTGAGGAGGTGTTTCTTGTTAGATGTGGTATACGTGATTTTACAGCTGACCATTCTCTGCCAATGGCTGTGCAAGAATGACAAGTGACAGAAGAATGTATGGAATGCAGTGTATGGTTTACTGCAGACATATGGGTATGCCTTGGTGTGGTACAGTCCTCAGGACTATGTGTCCTGAGGACTTTATGCTGTTATGGAGTTCTGCTCTGCTTGCTGCTCTCTTAATATAAGAATAATATGAAAACTTTGAGGGGCCTTCTAGTCCCTCATTGTGTAATATTGGTAGCATTAACAATATTAGTGCTTGATCTCTTTTGGACATTGCTACTGGAGCAGATTGTGATTCTATTACCACCTTAGAAAGGAACTTAGAAATGTAGATTGTCAACAATAACTACCACCCTTAGAAAAGTTTGGGGAAAACTTTCTTTTATTTTTTTAATTTTTAATTTTTTATTAGATGTTTTCCTTATTTACAAGTCATATTTCCCAGTTACCCCCGAAAAAACACCCCAAAACAAAAAACAACAACAGGAACAAACCCCTGTTCCCTCCACCCACCCCCTGCTCACCACCCCACCTTCTCCCTCCTACTGGCCCTGGCATTCCCCTACACTGGGGCACAGAACCTTCATAGGGCCAAGGACCTTTCCTCCCGTTAATGACTGACTTGGCCATCCTCTACTACACACATGCTGCTGGAGCAATCAGTCCCACCATGGGTACTCTTTGGCTGGTGGTTTAGTTCCTGGGAGCTCTGAGGGGTTCTAGTTAGTTCATATTGTGATTTGTCATAAGGGGATGAAAACCCTTCAGCTTCTTTGGTCCTTTCTTTAGCTCCTTCATTTGGGGACCCTGTACTCAGTTCAATGGATGGCTATGAGCTTCTACTTCTGTATTAGTCAGGTACTGTCAGAGCCTCTCAGGAGACAGCTATATGAGGCTGGATTGTCCTTTCTTCAGCCTCTGCTACATACTCTCTACAACTCCTTCCATGGGTATTTCATTCCCCCTTTTAAGAATGAATGAAGTGTCCACATTTTGATCTTCCTTCTCCTTGAGTTTCAGTTGGTTTGTGGATTGTACTTCGTGTATTCTAAACTTCTGGGCTAATAACCACTTATCAGAAAGTGCATACTATGTGTGTTCTTTTGTGATTGGGTTATCTCACTCAGGATAATATTCTCCAGACCCATCCATTTCCCCAAGAATTTCATAAATTCATTGTTTTTAATAGCTGAGTAATACTCCATTGTGTAGATGTACCACAGTTTCTGTATCCATTCCTCTGTTGAGGGACATCTGGGTTGTTTCCAGTTTCTGGCTATTATAAATAAGGCTGCTATGAACATGGTGGAGCATGTGTCCTTATTACATGTTGGTGCATCTTCTAGGTATATGCCCAGGAGGGGTATAGCAGGGTCCTCTGGTAGAACTATGTCCAATTTCTGGAGGAAACACCAAACTGATTTCCAGAGTGGTTGTACCAGCTTGCAATCCCACCAGCAATGAAGGAGTGTTCCTCTTTCTCTACAACCTCTCCAGCATCTGCTGTCACCTGAGTTTTTTGTCCAAGCCAATCTGACTGGTGTGAGATGGAATCTCAGGCTTGTTTTGATTTGTATTTCCCTGATGACTAAGGATGTTGAACATTTCTTTAGGTGCTTCTCAGCCATTTGGTATTCATCAGTTAAGAATGCTTTGTTTAGCTCTGTACCCCATTTTTTAATAGGGTGATTTGATTCTCTGGAATCTAACTTTTTGAGTTCTTTGTATACATTGGATATTAGCCCTCTATCAGATATAGGATTTGTAAATATATTTTCTCAATTTGTTGGTTGCTATGTTGTCCTATTGACAGTGTCTTTTGCCTTACAGAAGCTTTGCAACTTTATGAGGTCCCATTTGGCAATTCTTGATTTTAGAGCAGAAGCTATTGGTGTTCTGTTCAGGAAATTTTCCCCTGTACCTATGTGCTCGAGGCTCTTCCCCACTTTCTTTTCTATTAGTGTATCTGGTTTGATGTAGAGGTCCTTGATCCAGTTGGACTTGAGCTTTGTAGAAAGAGATAAGAATGGAACGATTTCCATTCTTCTACATGCTAACCGCCAGTTGAGCCACCACCATTTGTTAAAAATGCTGTCTTTTTTTCCACTGGATGGTTTTAGCCATTTTGTCAAAGATCAAGTGACCATAGGTGTGTGGGTTCATTTTTGGGTCTTCAATTCTGTTCCATTGATTAACCTGCCTGTCACTGTACCATGCAGTTTTTAATCACAATTGCTCTGTAGAACAGCTTAAGATTTGGGATTGTGATTCCACCAGAGGTTCCTTTATTGTTGAGAATAGTTTTCCCTATTTTAGGCTTTTTGTTATTCCAGATGAATTTGCAAATTGCTCGTTCTAAGTCTGAGAAGAGTTGAGTTGGAATTTTGATGGGGATTGCATTGAATCTGTAGATTGCCTTTGGCAAGCTGGCCATTTTTACTATATTTATTCTGCTTATCCACGAGCATGAGAGATCTTTCCATCTTCTGAGCTCTTCAATTTCTTCTTCAGAGACTTGAAGTGCTTGTCAAATAGATCTTTTACTTCCTTAGTGAGAGTTATACTAAGGAATTTTATATTATTTGTAACTATTGTGAAGGGTGTTGTTTCCCAAATTTCATTCTCCACCTGTTTATCCTTTGTGTAGAGGAAGACCATTGATTTGCTTGAGTTAATTTTATATCCAACTAATTTGCTGAAGTTGTTTATCAAGTTTAAGAGCTCTCTGGTGGATTTTTGGGGTCACTTAAGTATACTATCATATCATCAGCAAATAGTGATAATTTGACTTCTTCCTTTCCAATTCGTATCCCTTTGATCTTCTTTTTTGTCTAATTGCTCTGACTAGGAATTCAAGTACAATATTGAATAGGTAGGGAAAGAGTAGGCAGCTTTGTCTAGACCCTGATTATAGTGGGATTGCTTCAAGTTTCTCTCCATTTAGTTTGATGTTGGATACTGGTTTACTGTATATTGCTTTTATTATGTTTAAGTATGGGCCGTGAATTCCTGATCTTTCTAAGACTTTCATCATGAAGGGATGTTGGATTTTGTCAAATGCTTTCTCAGCATCTAATGAGATGATCATATGGTTTCTTTCTTTGTATTTGTTTATGTAGTGAATTATGTTGATGGATTTCCTTATATTGATTTTTGTGTGGTCTAGGTATAAGAGTAAATTGTTCATTGACTGATCCAGGTAGAGTACCTTTTGCTTCTATTTTTGTGGTATAGTTTGAGGAGTATTGATATTAGGTCTTCTTTGAAGGTTTGATAAAACTCTGCACTAAACCCATCTGGTCCAGGGCTTTTTTTGGTTGAGAGACTATTAATGACTGTTTCTATTTCATTAGCAGATATGGGACAGTTTAGGTCATTGATTTGATCTTGATTTAACTTTGGTACCTGGTATCTGTCTAGAAAATTGTCCATTTCATCCAGTTTCTTTTTGGAGACACTTAAAGCTGTTAGTTTTCCTCTTAGGACTACTTTCATTTTGTCCAGTAAGTTTGGGTATCTTGTGGCTTCATTTTCGTTAAACTCTAGAAAGTCTTTAATTTCTTTTTTTATTCCTTCCTTGACCAAGTTATCATTGAGTAGAGTGTTGTTAAGCTTCCACGTGTATGTGGGCATTCTATTGTTCGTTATTGAGGAGCAGCCTTAGTCCATGGTGATCTGATAGGATACAAGGAATTATTTCAATCTTCTTGTATCTGTGGAGGCCTGATTTATGACCTATTATATGATCAGTTTTGGAGAAGGTACCATGGGCTGCTGAGAAGAATGTTTATCCTTTTATTTTAGGATAAGAAGTTCTATAGATATCTGTTAAATCCATCTGTTTCATAACTTCTGATAGTCTCACTGTGTCTTTGTTTAGTTTCTGTTTCCACGATCTGTCCATTGCAGAGAGTAGGGTGTTGAAATATCCCACTATTATTGTGTGCGGTGCAATGTGTGCTTTGAGCTTTAGTAAAGTTTCTTTTATGAATGTAGATGCCCTTGCATTTGGAGCATAGAGGTTCAGAATTGAGAGTTCATATTGGTAGATTATATCTTTGATGAGTATGAAGTGTCCCTCCTTATCTTTTTTATCACTTTAGGGTGAAAGACAATTTTATCTGATTGTAGAATGGCTACTCCAACTTTTTTCTTGGGTCCATTGGCTTGGAAAATTGTTTTCCAGCCTTTTATTCTGAGGTAGTATCTTTTTTTGTCACTGAGGTGGGTTTCCTTTATGCAACAAAATGTTGGGTCCTGTTTACGTACCCATTCTGATAGTCTATGTCTTTTTATTGAGGAATTGAGTCCATTGATATTAACAGATATTAAGGAAAATTAAATGTTGCTTCCTGTTATTTTTGTTGTTAGAGTTGGAATTCTGTTCATGTGGCTATCTTCTTTTAGTTTTGTTGGAAGATTACATTTTTGCTTTTTCAGAGATGTAGTTCCCCTCCTTGTGTTGGAGTTTTCCTTTTATTACCCTTTGAAGGGCTGGATTTATGAAAATATATTGTGTGAATTTGGTTTTGTCATGGAATACTTTGGTTTCTCCATCTATGGTGATTTTGAATTTTGCTGGGTATAGTAGTCTGGGCTAGCATTTGTGCTCTCTTACGGTCTGTATGACATCTGCCTGGGATCTTCTATCTTTTGTAGTCTCTGTTGAGAAGTCTGGTGTAATTCTGATAGGGCTGCCTTTATATGTTACTTGATCTTTTTCCATTATTGCTTTTAGTATTCTTTCTTTGTTTTGTGCATTTGGTGTTTTTATTATTATGTGGTGGGAGGAATTTCTTTTCTGGTCCAGTCTATCTGGAGTTCTGTAGGCTTCTTTCATGTTCATGGGCATCTCTTTCTTTAGGTTAGGGAAGTTTTTTTCTATAATTTTGTTGAAGATATTTACTGGCCCTTTAAGTTGGAGGTCTTCACTCTCTTCTATACCTATTATCCTTAGGTTTGGTCTTCTCATTGTGTTCTGGATTTCCTTGATGTTTTGGGTTAGTAGCTTTTTCCATTTTGCATTTGCTTTGATGATTATGTCAATATTTTCTATGGTATCTTCTGTGCCTGAGATTCTCTCTCCTATCTCTTGTATTCTGTTGTTGATGCTTGCATCTATGGTTCCTGACTTCTTTCCTAAGATTTCTAACTCCATAGTTGTCTCTCTTCATGATTTCTTAACTGTTCCTACTTTCATTGTTAGGTCCTGGATGGTTTTGCTCAATTCCTTTACCTGTTTGTTTGTGCTTTCTTGTAATTTCTTAAGGGGTTTTTGTGTTTCCTCTTTAAGGTCTTCTACTTGTTTACTCGTGATCTCCTGTAATTCTTTTAGTGATTTTTTTTGTTTCCTCTTTAAGGGCTCTTACCTCATTTCCTGTGTTCTCCTGTATTTCTTTAAGGGAGTTATTCATGTCCTTCTTAAATTCCTCTAGCACCATCATGAAATATGATTTTAGATTCAAATCTTATTTTTCTGGCATTTTGGGATATCCAGGACTTGCTGTGGTGGGAGTACTAGGTTCTGATGAAGCAAAGTAGTCTTGGTTTATGTTGGTAGGATTCTCGAGTTTGCCTTTTGCCATCTGTTGATCCCTGGTGTTAGATGTTCTTGCTGTTTCTGAGTAGAGCTTGTTCCTCCTGAGAGTCTGTAAGCCTGTGTAAGCACTTCTGGGAGATCAGCTCTCCTCTGGTAAAACCCAGGTGCAGATGGATGTGGATCAGTTGTCTGTCCTGAGTCCTGGCATCAGAGCATACCCTGGAGACAGGATCTCCACTTGTGGGAAAGGTGCAGAGAGGGTTGTGGATCTGTTGTCCCTCCTAGGTGTGGTCTGAGGTAGAAAGAATTCTGACCAGGCTGCCCTGACACTTATGAGGCCTGTGACTCCCAGCTGGTCCTGCCTTAGAAAGTCACTGGAGAGAAAATGGTGTATGTCATCCAAGTCCCTGGGTTAAATCATTCCCTGAAGGCAAGCTCTCCACTTTCAGGGAAGGGGCAGATAGGGTTGTGGATCCACCACTGCTGTCACTCCTAGGTGTAGAGGGAGGTAGAGAGGATCTTGTCCCAGCTGCCCTGCCACTTGTGAGGTCTGTGCCTCCTGGCTGGTCCCACCTTAGAAAGTCACCAGAGAGAGACTTGAAAAATTTCTTATTTAAGCTAGGTTGAGATGTTTTGTACTACTGGCTCTGACGTAAAAATTCTTACCGAACATTATGAAGTTCAGAAACACACACTCTTATTTAAGCTAGGGACCCTTTATGGTCAAGGAACAAGAACAGTGGCTGTACTCTCTGATGTGACTCTCACTGAGGCTGGATTGGTGATAATTGATATCTTATACCCATTTTTGCCCTTAGCTTCCTGATATGATTTTCTAAGAATTATTGATGAGTAGATGTGCATTTGAGGATTTAAGATAGATATGACTAATTTTTATATAGAAGTTTAGATTTGTGATTAAGATTTTTACGAGATTATTTTTAAAGATAAATAATGTAATTACTTCTTCTTTGTAACAGCAAATTGTTGCCTGCCAGTAAGAGAAACAGGCTGAGAAAATTATCTTGCTTGGTTGCACTTCATTAATCTATAGAAGTTCTTTGCTTATTAATGTATGTGTTTTTAGAATATTTTTTTAACCTGGGCTGTGTAATGTTATGCTTGTAAAGATATTGGAAAACAAAGTTTCTACATAATCATTCGTTAGAAGAAAACTAACATATAATTACGTTATAATTGTATACTGATTGAAAGATTTTGATGGGATATATAAGCTGTGGAAGAAAGAATAATGTATGGTATAGTGTGGCTAGAACATTGTTTCTCCCATTGATCAACTAGTGTGTGTTTATGAATGGTGTGGCTGGGACATTGGCTCTCTCATCAATCAACTGTGTGTGTATCTCTCTCTCTCTCTCTCTCTCTCTCTCTCTCTTTGTGTGTGTGTGTGTGTGTGTGTGTGTGTGTGTGTGTGTGTGTGTGTGTGTAAAGTTTGTACAAATGGGGTTTGGAACATTGTTCCTTCCATCCAACATTTGTGTGTATTTATGTATGTACATGTGGATATCTAGAGCCTGCCTGCTGGAGCTTTGCTCTAATCATTCTAATGGTGAATATGTATATGTTTGTCTGTACATCTGTATGCATGTCTATATGTGTGTATGTACATATGCATGCATATTTGTGTGTATGATGTTGGCAGACTCTGTCTTATGTTTCATCAATTCACTGTTTGTGTATGTGTGTGTGTGTGTGTGTGTGTGTGTGTGTGTGTTTATGTATGTGTGAACTTTTTCTCTTTCCTCCTCGTTCTCACTGGCCCCAAGGAGGTAAAATATTTCATAGTTTTTTTTTTTTTTTATATTGTTATTGTTGTTTTCTGGCCACATAGAGTTCCAGTCTCAGTAAATTAAGCTTTCTTCCCTTAAAAAAGTCTGCTGAGCAATTTCTCTAATCTTCCTTTAGTAGTAGTCCCCATAGTTATCTGGACCCACCCTGGTCAGTGACTCTAAGTACTGACCATAAACGACTATCTGCTCAGTTTACCCACCATGTGAATATCAATGCCAGCCATTGGCAATTAATGACTTATAAAACCAATAAGTGGCCTCATCATTTGGAGAGGATAATTGTACTCACCTCAGCATCCATATGTATCTCCCTGTCTAGGGGTAGGTGTCTAAATTTTTTATCTTCCCACATTAGCATTTCTAAGGATTCAGTCATTTTTTCAATCTTTTATCAAGCAGCCATTTCTGAGACAAAATTTTTCACAATAGATTTCTTGATATTCTTGTTTTCATAATTTTTCTGCTTCCTCTCCTGCATGTTCCATAAGTTACAATTTAGATGTGTTTGTTGAGGCTGGTATCCCCACAATTGGTTGGTATCTGCACTGTATCTAATTGTGATTTTCTTTGATGATCCACCATTTACTATAAGAGATCTCTTTAATAAGGGGTGGCAGCTATACTTACTTTCAGAGTAAATTTACCCTTCCTTTTCCAGAATCTAATACTTGCCAATAATTCCTTCACTAGATATGGTACATCATGCCGAACTTCCATGTTAGAGTTTTTTTTCTGGCTGCGTCTTGCACAGGTCTTACTCATCCTGTCACATTCGCTGTGAGTTCATACGAGGAACTGTCCTGCTGTGTCCAGAAGACGTTGTTTTCTTGTAGTCATCAACTACTTTTCTTTCCTTTTTTCTTCATGATCCCTGAATATTTCAAGGAAGGAAGATAGTATATAAGTTGTATTTTGGACTGAATATTTTGCAGTTGCCTATTTTCTGCCCCCGTTTTTTTGTGGCCTCTATGTTGGTCATCATCTACTGTAAACAGAAGCTTCTCTGACAGTGGTTAAGAAATGCCTTGCATGTACGGCTTTCTTCTGGAGTATGGTTGACGTAGTATAGCCTATACTCTTCAGTCATCAAACCTAGACACTGTTGTGGATGCCAGCAAGAACTGGATGACAGGAGCCCGATATAGCTGTCTCCTGAGAGGCTCTGACAGTACCCAGCTAATACAGAATTAGAGGCTCATAGCCATCCATTGGACTGATTACAGGGTCCCCAGTGAAGGAGCTAGAGAAAGGAGTCAAGGAGCTGAAGGGTTTGCAGCCCCTTAGGACGAACAACAATATGAACTAACTAGTAACCTCAGAGCTCCCAGGGACTAAAACTCCAACCAAAGAGTACACATGGTGGGACTCATGGCTCCAGCAGTATATGTAGCTGAGTAGTCATCAATGGGAGGAGAGACCCTTGGCCCTGTGAAGGTTATATGCCCCAGTGTAGGGGAATGCTAGGAACAATAAACAGGAGGGGGTGGGGTGGTGAGCAGGGGGAGGGTGGAGGGAACAGGGGTTTGGTTTAGTTTTTGTTTTTATTTTATTTATTTTTTCTTTCTTTTTTGGAGGGGAACCTGGGAAATGAGATATTGTAAATAAAGAAAACTTCTAATAAAAAGAACAATCAAAGTAGCATTATAAATAAGACACATTAAAAAAAAGAAAAAAGAAAACCAAACCATTCTGTCTTGAGAACTAAGAAGTCCCAGTAACTTCTTGAGTATTGGTGGGACTTTTTAGCTGTCTCTTCTCTCCACACTGGAATTAGGTCTAGTGTAAGCTTGCATGGTCTCATGAATGTTGTCACAGCCACTGTAAGTTGATAAGTGCAGCTACCTTGCTGTGTCCAGGAGACACTGTTTTCTTTGTCCAGGAGACACTGTTTCCTCATAGTCACCCACCTCTGACTCCTATTCTTCCACAATGACTCCTAAGCCTTAAGGAGAAGCCTTGAGACATCAATGTCCCATTTAGTGCTGAGTATACCATAGTTTCTTTGTGCTCTGTGTCTTGAGTTTAGGCATTTCTCTATCTCAATTTTCATGTACTACAAGTAGAAACTTCTCTGGTGTGGGTTTTAAGATGCATTAAGAAATGGATATTATGAAACTTATCTGGAACTGATTAACATTAAGCCCATTTAGAGTGATAATATTAGATTCTGTCTCAGGGTTCATGATATGTCTAGCCACAGAGTCTTAGCCTGATAACAATGCCAAATATGTATTTTATCTCATGGAACAGGCCTTAAACCAAAAGAAAAAAGTGTAATTTCATTGATTTGTATGTTACTGTGGCACCAGTTGATATTCCTTGGAGGCAGGTTGTTACTGTAACTCACTGTCTTTATCTGGGTAAACTTGATTATTACATTCTCTTCTAGTAGCCTACATAGTACTTTCAAGCACTATAATAGTTAGTCTTTATCAACAACTTGGGAAATATAAAATTTGTAACTTAATGATATACCTGAAAACTTTCAAAAATAACAAACAAATAACATCATAAAGTGTAGACAAAAATAAGGCTGGGTGTGTCAGTGCATGGTTTTAATTCTAGCACTCAGGAGTTATTGACAGGTGGATCTATAGATAGAAAAGGATAGGAAGGAAGGAAAGAAGGAAGGAAAGAAAGAAGGAAGGAAGGAAATTAGGAAGACAATTATAGGATATCATGTTTGAAAATTATACAGATTTTTTTCAACAAAATCTTTGTGACAAAATTCACAATTGAATCAGAGTATCCTCCATGATCTCTTTGGATTCATTCCAGACTTTCAGAGATGTTTTAATAAATATTAATCAATAGATATTATCAATTTAATTATCTCTTCTACTATGGTACTCAGATTTTGACTTATGTTCTTATAAAACACACCTGGTGGCCCAGATCTTTAAAATGTACAGAGAAACATAAAAATATTTTCTAGTGAAATAGTTTTCTAAATTGAATCTGAACTATTTCCACTAAGTCCCCAGGCTGTCAGTTCTGCTTGTTATTTATGCACAAGTTAACTCTTTATGTGCATTTGTCTAGAAAAGGACTTTTCTTTTGTGACCACAGTGAATGGTAATACTCAAGAAGTTTCTGCAGTGAAAATTTGATTAGCTATTTGATTTCTAAATATTTTAAATTATTCTTCCAAATAAAGTAAAAGACTGAAAAATTAAATTTAACCTGTGAGTGACATATATGAAAAGTCCCTAATGCTTTACCTCCACACCTTTTTGGTAAATTAAAACATTTCTTGACAGTATATAATATAATTATGTTTTAAAAGTCTGGGATAGTCACAGTAACTTTAAGGAGTTTCTATTTATTTAAATGTTTATTAATTTATTCAGAACATTGCTAATTTAAGTGATCCTTATGTGAGGTCTACAGATTTAAACTCAGAACCACCTGGAACATAACGAGTATCGATCGTTTGATCTAAGCAAATTCACTATAGGAAGGACATCAAAAGGAACCTCCTTGAGAGTTAGAGAAGTAGCTTATCACTTGAGAGAGTATGTTCTTCCAGAGGAGTAGTAATGGGTTCCCAGCTACCATATTAGGTAGTTCTATGACATATGACATGCTCTCCTGGTCTTCCTAGGTATTTAGAAACATACACACATACCTATGCTTGTATGCACACAGTAAAAATAAAAAAGAATTTCCTTACGAGTTTTAAACCTCTACAATCATACACATCAATATGATGCACAATTTTAAGCATTATATCAGCAAAGAAATTTGATAATGATGATTTTGGAAAATGTTTACAAACCTATAAATCTCAGTTTTCCCCAGACATGTTGTTTAGAGTGTGATTGAACATACTTATTACACAGTTCTTTTTTAAAAAATAAACATTTTTCTAATACTGTATGTAGTGTTGGTTTTATAACGACATTTATGTGCCGTGTGCTGTGAACATGCTCATATACCATCATCTTTCTACATGTTCCATTTCCATTTTTCCTAATTCCCTTCTCACCCAGGATTGTTATACTTAAAAAAGATGTGTTTACTTTTATTTTCTTTGTAGAAATACTTATCTGCAAATATATGAGTACACCACTAGCATGCCTGGTTGTCATAGAAGTAAAAAAATTGTGTCTGATCCCCCAACTATATAGTTTTGATTCTCCATTCTTCCCAATATCTTTTCCTGGGTTCTCAAGTTTCTTATGTGATCTTTCTGTTTATCTCTCAGGAGAACACCCACAACTGAAGTATAGGAGTCCTTCTCTTTTCCATAACTTGGATACCCTTAGTTAAAACTTCATACCTCTGGACTGTCTTATCTTCTAGCTTCTTGTCTTTTGGAGTTTCTCCCTGAATTCTTTGCCCCGAGCTCTGTGAAACTTTAGCTTATGGTCCCAAATTGTACATATAAGACATGACTCTCAGCAAAATGCATTTCTTTCAATGACAAAATGCAAAGGGAAGTCTCTATCACTTTCTTCTTGTTGATTTCCCCTCCTAGAATAATATGTTAGATAGAATTTTTCATGTTATTTTGTAATATTAACAAATCCACAGAGAGCTTGTTGTTCTAGATATTGCACAATATTCTTGTGCAACAAGGAGAAATTCTCGTCATGTTTTTTCCTCTCATATGTAAACTAATCTGCAATATTGTCCTTCCCTCTTTCTTTGATTCAATAGTTGTTTTTATGATTTACTGATTGTGGTTACAGAACTTCCAGGTATACAAATTTCTATTTCCTTCTGGGTATCATATGTCATGTAGGCATTGCAGTAAGTTATAATTCTGCTCTGAATTAAATTTGAAATTCTTTGAATTTCTTATTTGAAATTTTTTTATTATAATTGTTTGTTTTCTTTCAGTATAGAAGAGGGCTAAACTGTTGAAGTTGTATAATAGATATGTTCCTTATGAGTTTTAAACCTGTAAGATCATATACATCAATGTGATACAAATTTTTAAGCATTGTATCAGCAAAGAAATTTGATAATGATGATTTTGAGAAATGTTTACAAACCTATCAATCTTGGCTTTCCCCAGCAAACTACCTTAAGTTTAAGATCAAAATGATATGTCAACTTTATATATAACAATTGCTGAGCTGTTAGGAAAATTGTAGGCAAGATATGGTTTAAAACTCCTAAAGTTTTTTTACCTATCAACAGAAGCAACATATTTTCTATGTCTATTTTAATGGTATTTTTCTAATTATTTTCTAAATCTTCAGGCTCACCCTGTGACCCCACCTTCATCTTAAGCTGTGCTCCATGCAATGTCATCTGCTCCATTATTTTCCAGAATCGTTTTGATTATAACAATAAGGATTTTCTTATCCTCATGGAAAAAGTAAATGAAAATGTCAAGATTCTGAGCTCCCCATGGTTGCAGGTGAAGTCAAGATTTTTTTCCTTCTTTGAGAACACATATGGTGTCCCATTGTCACAGATCAAATTCAATATGGACCAAAATATGAGGTGACAAAATACCTTGGTTCTGACCAGTGTATTATGGAAAGAATATCTGGAAGAGAGTCCTCAGGCCTTTGCTATGCCAATAAAAAAACTGAAGGACAAAGGCTAGGGTAGCTTAATCCTTCTAGCTCCCTACTCATTGATCTTCCCTTTGAGGTACACAGAACTGTTGGTATAAAGTATAGCATTTACATCTAGAAGTGTGCCCAATCACTCACAAGACATTTTCCATGAAACATTCTTGTCCTCTTTAAACTACTAAGCAATGCTGATCATATTTCTAGGCAGGAATATCTTAGTTTAGAAAGAATATTCTTTTAAAGGAGAAAGAATATTAGTGGTAATGAAATCTGCCAGTAACCCCTGAGTATTATCAGTGGTTTGATGTTTGAGAATCCTAGTGATGAGGTGACTGGTAGAAATGAGAATATGAATAGTTCAATGCTGTGTGGACCACAAATATCCTTACATTGTTGTCCTAGGTTGAATTGCTATCTCCTAAACTCGGCAAAATAACTGTGATCATAGAGAAACCTGTAAGGTGTATGATGTATGTTTGTGTTCAAGGCCCGTAGGGAGCCCCACCCACTTCTGAACATTCACTCCATGCTGAGTCTGGTTTACAGGAGTTAAATATACCTTTTTTTTGCTATAAATCAAGTCATCCAACTCTTTTCTACTCCTATCGTCTGAAAATTGTCAATGTCAATAATTTACATCATATCATGTTTCAAACTTGTAGGAAAGAAATGCTATATGCCTTTGAATTGTCATAAATATGCTTTATACTAAAATGGATTCATTAATGTGGAAATTTATGATCTTTGATGAATTGGTCAGGAATTTTTCTCCCAATTCTTTCTACTATCACAGAGTATTACATTACTCCATGCACAAAATGAAACACATTTCTTTATGTTGGATATCATTTTTATTCGTGTCCGAATCTATAAACCCAAGTTGAATATTCTATATATTTTAGATATGTGAATTTTTTCAATCTGTTCATTTAAAAAGGTTCTTTGGTGGATGTATAATGAATATTAATATATGTATATACTGTAAATTAATACAGAGGCTGTTTTGCTTTATCTTAGCTAGTTACTTAATAATAACACAGAGAGACCAAGATAATTTCCAAGTTAAAACACAACATCTAGACATTATAATTCTATTCTAATTCTCTAATCTATTCTGGCATAATCCCCAAGTATTTGCATTATTGAATTGTTTTGACTCTCTGGACTTCAGATGTATACTGCTTTTATGTCTTTCTGGATCCCTTCCTCATGCTGAACCCTCTCTATCTATCTTTCTCTTCCTCATTCCCTGCCTGGTGTAAGTCCTGTCCTATTCTTTCTATTGTCTAGTTCTTGGCTTTTAAGCTTTTTTTGGAGAAGTCAGAGAATAAATGGTGAACCTTGTTATACAAACCTCATACAAGAGATTCTTAACATAAGCATTATAATGCTGTGTCAGATTGAAACTAGAGAGTGAGATAGGGAAATCACCATTTGAATGATAGAAGGATACATTGTATACAGTACACAATACATTCTGCCTACAGTCAGGGAATAGAGAGATATACCAGTGGTTAAGGGTGTGTTTTACCTTCCAAAGGACCTGAGTCCAATCTTCAGCACTCATGTCAGGTGACTCACAACCACTAGCTTCAGAGGATCTGACACATTTGGCCTTCAAAGGCACTCATGCATATATCACACACATGTATGTGCACACACACACACAGAAACACAAACACAGAAAATGACACACAGAGACTGATACACACATTCACACAGACACACACACATACCTAAAATTAAAACAACACATCTTAACAAAATAAATTCTTGGTCTGATTTTATAGGTCTGCAATAATTTCCCTTCACTCATTGACTACTGTCCTGGAAGTCATCAGAAAATAATAAAAAATATTAATTATATTAAAAGTTACGTGTTGGAGAAAATAAAAGAACACCAGGAATCATTGGATGTTATAAACCCCCGTGACTTTATTGATTATTACTTGATTAAACAAAAACAGGTAAAATATCAATATGATTATTTTATTGTTCAAGCATTTTGTGGTTTGTAGAACACTGAAATATTTGTCAGAGATCATTTAAGTCAGTATCATTTGAAAAACAGTTTATTATATGTTTTGTGTTTGAATGCACCATACAGATAATGGAAGCACAAAGGGAACTTATTAACCAGATCACATTGACTTCATTGTAGTTGAGGAGAAAAACAACACAAAGGGCAGGTAAGATAGGAAAAATTGTAATCAGTAAAATATAACCAACTATCATGGATGTGTGAATATTGGTACCATAAATGCACAAATTGTGTGGCTAGATTTCTTGTTTATCTAGTAGATTAAACTTGATCTAGCTATATTATTTATTTTAAAATGATAGTTACAGAAATTAATTTCTGAAGGACTGAACTATGTATGGAGAAGGATGTTGTGGAAAAAGAGTTGGTGTATCAAAGAGTGAGGCTTTCCATATAACCACAAGTTAATTTTCACCAGAAGTGATTAAGGAGTGCTAACCATTTGTTTTCCTGGCAGCATGGACCATGTTGGCAGTGTGTAGTTTATTCAGAAGACAATTTCCCATTTAATTTTCTTGGGACTCAGTAAAAATCAGTTGACTCTAATGTTTGAGGTTGGTTGTACATGCCAATTCTACTCCACTGACCTTGATTGTCCATTGCTAGAGGTTCAACACCATGAGTTATTCACTCCTGCAAGTACAGCAATCCTTAAAATTCAGATGTCTGATCTCTTTAATTTGGCTGTGACTTTGATTTCTTTTGACTGACTATTTTGTCTCATCTGTGTCATTTAAATTTGTATTTTTGTAAGATTATTGTTCAGAAAGTCAACCCAGTATGTTTATGTGGTACCTCAGGGCAGTAACTGTGTTTTGTTTATTTTATGGTGGTATTTTATGTGCCTACAAAACACTGCCATTTCCAATTTCTTCTAGTTGGAAAGCATCTTATCACTATGAAAAACCACACCACACCCACTAATGATCACTGTTGTCCTGTAGCTTTTATTCTTTATTTTTTTACTTTGCTTCTAGGTCTTTCCTAACTGTCTCTTGGCAATATCTTCTCTGGCTCAGCTCAGCTTCTCCTGACTCAACTATCATCATCAGTCTTCTCTTCTACTCTCTGGCCTTACTCTTTTGTCTCTTAGACATTTCTCCTTTCTAGTCCCCAATCTTACTCGCCAACTTTCCTGACAATACAGAATATAAGTAATGTTTAAAAGCATGACATAGCCATAGCAATTTCAAGGAGTTTCTTTTTACTTAAAAGATTCATTCAGAACACTGATCCTTTCGTGAGGACTGTGTCCCCCAACTTGGTCGTGCAAGATGAGTATTCAGCATATTCTGTTCATAGGCCTATTGTTGCTCTGCATTGTGGATGGCTCTGTATTGCAGGAGACCAAAACCCTGTTTACAGGCCTGTCAGTGGTTAATTAGGTGATAAAGATTTCTTATCCTGGCTTTTCTGGCTTGCTGAGGAAGGCAGTGGATTATTAGGATCTCTTCTTTCCTCTTTTTGGGTCAGTGGTTAAGGTTTTTCAGATCTCCCATGCTTAACTCTGAGTTTTATTAATTTTGATAATATTTATAGCTTCTTTTTTTTGGAAAATATAAACAAATCCACACCCCCAACACCAAACATTCTCTGACTTCCATTCTGATGTTAACACATTCTTATAGTACACAGGATGATTGAATTCCACAGTTTTTTTTTTTCTATAACCCAGTGTCTGTCTCTCAGCTACTGTTTTTTTTTTCTCATTAACATACAGAAACTTAAAGTTAACAGAGCAGTATTTAGTCCATCCCTGGGGATATCTATTCTTCCTTTTTGTTTTATAAGCATGTATTCTAAGGTATGATTAGATCTTTCTATGACTCCTTGTCCTGTAGTATTGTGTGGTATACCTGTAATGTGCTTTGTATTATTCAATGAAAAGAATGGTTTCATGTTACTGGAGATTATGTGGGAGCATTACCAGTCTTAATTTGTACTGCTATCCCCACAATAGCCATTACTTCCAGTAAATGTGTAACTACAGCAGTTGCCCAGGAAAAACATGATTGTATATCATGGTATGGTGTATAAACTTTAGTTTTCCAATTCTGCAAGTTAAAACACATCCATCTGCCAGATTTCATTTCTTTTGGTACCCTTAAGGTTTCTTCCAGCAGGTAATGGAGTTTGGTTATACAAAGTACAATAAGAACATTTTATTGTAATTTCCTTGGTTTGTTGTCAGGTGATAGAAAAGTTTTTATTTAAACTTTTACTGTTAACATGACATTGAATATGACATTTTGAAGCTTCCAATACATTTCCTACTAAGATTAATCAATGTTTTCATTTCCTGTGTTAAAGGATTTGGCAAGCTTGCAGAAACAGCATATGGGTGATATCTGATGTATAATTTCTATTTCTGATTGCTTATTGCAGTTGTATAAATTACAAGGATAATTCTGAATATCTAGAATAAATTCAGCAGTTTCTATATGTAAAATAACTCTTTTTACATACTGAGAATCAGTAATTATATTCAGAGTTTCAGGAAAATCTAATAATACCATGAGGATTGCATAACAGTCTGATTTTTGAAATGAAGTATATGGGCTTTGTTTTACTTTGCTTATTTTTCTGAGTTATAAGCAGGCAATCCCAACCTTTTGCATCAGTATAGATTGTAGGTGCTTAAAGAATTGTTGCTCCTTTTACAATACACAGGAGAATCCAATTAATGTTTTTTATCAACTAAAGATGCTTTTAAAATATTGTTGTTCATTTCTTCCAAATAGTTGGTACAAGCTCTTTGACAATTTGTATTGATTATCCATAATGAAGTAATCTCAGCATTGATATAAAGCAGTGCAATTTTTTCTGGGTCTATTCCTGACAATTGACATAGTCTTATTCTTCCTTTTATAATTAAATCAGAAACTTTTTCTACATATGTCTTTTAAATTTTTTTTACTTTGTATACTAAGAAGATCTGTTCTAAAATATTATCTTCAACTTGAAAAATGAGCCCAGTAGGAGAATGAATTGAAAACAAAATAACCAAAATACCACTTAGTTTGGGAATCTATGCAATCCTTATATGCATCTTGCACTCTCTTTTCTAGTAAAGTTAAACCTTTCTCTCCTTCCTTTGTTAGCTGTATAGGTTTGTCTATGTCTGAATCTCCTTGTAACATTTGAAACAAATTACTTAACTCTTGAATAGTTAACCCCACAGTGTGCTATAACCAATTAATATCTTCATTAATTATTCAAAATCATTAAGAGTTTATAAATGATAAGTTCTGATCTGTATCTTCTGCCATTGAATTTTATTGTTGACTTATTTTATGATATAGATAGTGGATAGACTCTCCTCTGTATTTTTTTCAGAAGCAATTTACAAACCCTAACAAGATAAATTTTTTAAATAATTTTTTTCAGAAGTATCTGCATCAGAATCATCTAAGAAAATGCCATCATTGTAATGGTAAATAATGGATTGAGCAAATTGCCAATGAACTATTTCTAGTGGGTGGTGCACAAAATATTGGCATAGAGTTGGACTATTTAACATTCCTTGTGGAAGAACTTTCCAATGATATCTCTTTCAGGTCAAGCATTATTTATAAGTAGGCATCATGAAGGGATTTTTTTTCTTATTCCGAATTTGCAAGCGGATAGTAAAAAAAAAAAAAAGCAGTCTTTAAAATCAATTACTAACATGGGTCTTGCCTAGGTAATAAAGAAGGTAAAAGTTCTCCAGACTATAAGAGACCTATTGGTTTAAATCTGTTAACAATCTGTATTTCCAAAATTTCTTTATTTTTTAACAAATGCAAAGGAATTATATGGGTTAGTAGACTCTCCTATATGTTGTACCTTCAGATGCTCTTGTACGAGTTGCCCAAGTGCCTGTAATTTTTCTTAGTTAATGGCCACTGCTCTACCCACATAAGCTTATTAGTCAACCATTTTATGGGTAGGAGCTTTGGTATAATTTTAGCAATGGCCTTACCCTTATACAATTGAAAACTCAGTCCCTGATTTGTTCTGTTTTTGGACAAACTGCAAAGTCTATGGTTGTTCTGGATGACATCTTTTTTACTTTCCTGAGGAGTATTTTTCATTTCACTCTTTATTTTAAGGACTGTATTTGGAATTGAGGGAATATTAATATGAGTTCCCCACTACTGTACTAAATTTTATCCCCATAAATTTATGACTATGTCAGGCATATAAGGCCTTAACTTTCCTATTGACCTTTTGGTCCCACACATGTAAGGCATCCCAAGTGTTTTTTATGGGAGATGACTTTCCAATACTTGGAAATTTTTGGAAGTGGCCATTCTGAAATCCAAGATTTGTGTAAAATAATAGTTACATTAGCTTTGGTATCCACCACATCTTCTACTTCAGAATCACTCACTTGCAACTTTAATTTTGGGCTCCGATTATTTACAATTGTTTGAAAGAACGTATTTTTTTTCCCCCATAATTCCAAACTCTTCTGATCTTTCAATTGGAACAGCTTTATCTTTGATATAGGGAAACAGTAACAGCTGAGTAATTCTATCAGTGTTAAATTACATATCTTCTTTTTTAAACTTAGGCCATTATTTTAATTTCTCCCTTGAAATATTCATCTATAATTTGTGGATGCACAATAAATCCTTGGGAAGTCAAACTATACATTCTTAAGACAATTCCTACTGTCTGTGAGCAAAGGAACATAAACTCAAGTAGATTATTTTGTAACACTTAATTTGGGGGATACTGTATGATGTTTACGTTTAGCCGTGTCTACAGCATCACTTCCTGCAATAGCATACATTAGACATACAATATTTAGTTGAGGTTTTTCTGCATGATTGTTATTTTCTGACTAACAAGATCCAAACAGCTCAAATATCTTGCTATGGGACCTTGAGCTAGGCCTTATGGCAAGAAATTTTCTTGGAACTTGCATCTACACTCATTTATCCAGTGGCAACTTTTGTCATGTTGTAGGCAGAACCCTGAAAGCCTAGAGCTTATTTCTCATCTATATGTATAAAAACAATTGTCATTAGCAATGCCTTGTTTACAATGTTTGTTTTCAATGTCCATACTTTCCCACAATTATAACACCAGGCCTTTTGATATCAGAGATCTCTAGCTATAGCTTGACCTATTGTATTAGTATGGAATACTTCAGAACAAATTTCATTTGTATTCTTTTTCCATTCATTCTTGAGAACTGCACATGATTTTAGTGGTGTAGTAACTTTTTTAAATTCTGATTTCCAAGTATTGAATGTTAGGATTCAGGTTAGATATGGTTTTACTTACCACTGGGATCAATCTTGTTTAAAAAAAAATCAATGAGGCCTTCTTCTAAACCTTATATAATTTTTGAAAGCAAGGTGGGCACTTTTTTCTGGCTTCTAAACTTTATTCCAAGTTCTTACCACTGCTAAATGACAGTTCTGTGATTACTTCTTCAACTTGAACCTGTTCTTCTATATTAGCATAATGATTGTCAGTTATGTATTGATTGCTCACTATATTATTAATTTCCCTTGTTCTATTGGGTTGTTCCAAATTCTTGGCTTCTTCCCTTTACCATGACAACCACTGTAATTCAGGGCAAACCTCTAGTACAGCTGTTACCAATCCCCTCCAGCCTTGGGGAATAATTCTATTTTGAGTAGCCCAAATATTTAGAGTTTATTTCACATAGGGTGTTGTAACCCATAAGACATTATTATTCCTTTCAAATGCCTTATGTCTGTCATTTCTACAAAAAGATATCATATTTTCTCATAATCTTGTGGATGATCCTCATCCACATGCTTTATAACTACTAGGAATGCTGTTGGTGATTCTTTAACCCAGAACTACTGTGGGTCTCTTCTGACTATCCTTCTGATTTTTCTTTTTTCTTTTTTCTTTTCTTCCTTTCTTTCTTCCCCTCCCTCCCTCCCTCCCTCCCTCCCTCCCTCCCTCCCTCCC
>JADRCD010225434.1:0-56369 GCA_019843815.1 Montemys delectorum | reverse complement strand
CCAAAGGACCCACTAGGAAGCTACTGTGGCCACAAGAGCCAAAAATAAATAAATAAATAAATAAATAAATAAATAAATAAAGGAACAGAAAGTAACAATCCATCAAGAAAGTGAAGTCTCCTCAACCAACTAGAGCATTGGAGAAATGACTATGAGGTGCTGGCTCTTCTGAGAGGCTCTCATTAGCCAGAGACAAGCACCGAGTGACTGCTACATGCTAAACATTAGCATCAGGGTCTCCTCATCTCTGGGGGACCAGGCACCCAATGTCACTCCTGGCTCGACGGGGAGACTCTGATGCTAATGTTTAGCATGTAGCAGTCATTTGATGCTTGTCACTGGCTAATGACAAGGTCACAGCACAGCTCTTGTAATGCTCTCTCCTTAGGAGGCTTCAGGGGCACCAGTTGTCCCTTAAGTGTTCCCTCCCTCTGGCCAGGAAGTGGCAGGAGGCTGTAGAGAAGGGGAGGGAAGACCCTCTGCTCCTGAAAGGAAGAGACTGGCACTTTGTGCTGGGACAGGTTTGAGGGTTTGACTTGGGAGATCCAGTCCCTGTGACACCTGCCCAATGCGAGTCGGCTACACACTGGAAATCTGTCCTGCTCCACAGGTGTGCCCTTCCCCCAGCCTGGTGAGGGCTGATTCAGACCCTTGCTCTGCCACAGTCAGCTAGCTGACCTAAGGGTGGAGCCTTCCGACCTAGAAGAAGTCTATTGTCCTGCCACTTCTGCAGCTTCCTGAAAGAAGCCACCCCTTGCTGACCTACTGAGCCTGTCTGCCTGACGAGTTCCTGACGACCAACAAGACACTGATGAGGCAGGGAGAGATTCTGGCGTCGAGGGGGATGGGTCCCCTCTCTATATATACACTCAGACTCCTAAGTAAACATTGGGCCTTGATCAGAAACCTGTCTTGGTCTCATTTTGTATTCTTTTCTCGCCGCCGTCCTCGCATGTAGCCCCATCTCAAAATTCAGGGAACCCAGTTCATGTAGCCGGTGATGGCTACACTTAGGAACCAATTTAAAGTCGAGTTGTTGTTAAAGTTGCCCCAGGCTATATTCTCCAGAAAACCGATACCCAGATGAAGTTTGAGTTTCTAAAGTCCCGCTTACGCCAACCTCTTTGGAGAAGAATGAGTCACGTGAGCTGAGAGAAGAATGAGTCACGTGAGCAGAGAGAAGAATGAGGGGTGCTGTCCCACTGGAAGCCACAGTCTACCTGAAGTAGCATTCAGAACATGGATGGACCCTTCCACAGTGTATTGTAGAGGGGTTGGGCTTTCATATTTCTGCGTTACTCAGTCTTCTGAGGCACCACCAAGAAAAGGAATGTAACTTTAAGCAAGCCCTTTAGGTAGCTGACACTCTGCCAGTGAAACAGTGGGAGGCAAGACAGGATACAAGGGTACAAGGGGCAGTCTGAGGCAGGAGCATGACTGCTGGCCCAGCCTTCCTTCTTGGTCTCCCAACAGAATCTCCAAAGTAAGGTGTATTTTTTTTTTTTCTAGAAATCTCCATGTGGGGTTTTCAGTTCCATTCCTCTGCAGCTGACAGTGCACAGGAAACAGACATCTAGGCTGGGTGATGACACCCCACGTTCTCCTCGGGGCCTCTGTGATAAGCAACTAGAGTAAATGTCAGTATTCTATTAGGGGAAATCAGATTTAGAGAGATGGGAGTTCCTTCCCCCTGCCCTTTCCAGAAGAGCGGATCAAATTACCATGTCTGTGCTCCCAAGTGTATGTGTGTGTGTCCCTCTCCCTCCCTCTCTCACTATCCCCCTCTCCCCCTCACCTCCCTCCTTGTCTGTTTGCAGCTCCTCTCCCTCTTTCCCATTCCCCATCTCCTACTGTTGGCAGAGCTCATCAGTAACAGAGGGGGTTTGTTCTTTACATTGTCGGAAAGTTAGAGTGGGTTCCAAGCCAGGCTAAAGAGAAGCCATTCTTACAGTGACATCCTGCCTCTGGTTCTAGCCTCTTGCCTGCTGCTACCTCTTATACCTACCTCTTAACCTCCTGTCTTGCAGCCTTTCAGCTTCCCTTGTCTCCTGTGCCCCATATCCCTCCAACCTCCTTCCTCCATAGCCTCGTGTCCCACAGTCTCCTGGCTTCGAGACCATCTCGGTGTCATGCTCCCCACAGCTCCGGAGTCTAAGTGGTTCTTGTGCTCTGGGTCACTCTTCCCTGAATTATTTACCTTCAGGATCCGGTACTAGGAAACTAGACAACTCATGATGTTTTATAAATCATCCCTACACGAATCTACTGCACAGTTGTGGTGCTCAAGAGACTCCCCGCTACATAGGTTTTTTTAACGAATGAATAAAGATGTACACTCTGAAAGGAGAACCCAAGTCAGGCATGCTATCTCAGGGTCCAATAACTGAAATTATTTAAATGAGCCAGCCTCAAGCTTGGGTACTTCGTGTGCTACTTTTCTCGTCACCGTGACAAACACACTGACAGAAACATCTTAAGGGAGTTAGGGTTTACTTCGGCTCACAGTTTCAGAAGGCGTGGTCCATGGCACTGGGAACATGTAGTGGCCACGTATCCACATGGTAGTAGCTAGAAGGCAGGAGTGAGACTGGAAGCAGAGTAGGCCTGTGACCACCTGTAAGTGACCACCTGTAAGTGACCACCTTACCAGCTTCCCCAAACAATTCCACAATCGGAAGACCAAACACATGAGCCTGCGGAGGACGTTTCCCACCTTCGGTTTGTAGCACTGTGCCTCACCATCCTTTCTTGCAGACAACTCAATAGGAGACCTTGCTTCCCCTGTTGCTTGACCAAATTTGTTGTTCCCCTGTGGTCCTGCACAGAGGCCTTGATGCTATAAATGAAGCTCTGAAAGGTAGTCTTACAATAACTTCTTTTCTATGAATCTCTAGCATCTTTAAGTTTATAACATGTGTCACTATCTCCTAAGAGCCTTCTATCTCCTAGTCTCACCATACCACAAAAGAAACTGTGACATCATCCTCCGAGGGTATCTCTAGGAATACAGAATGCCATCAGTGTTCCTTTGGACACAGAAAAGTAATTTCTCTCCTGTCTGTCCATGAGGCAGCAGGCACACAGAGCCGACTCATCCTGCCTCCTGAGAGCCTTTGAGATGATGCCGGGTTCTGAAGTCTGTGTCCTTTTTCCAACTTTGAAAGTCACGATCTCCTAAATAGCTGTTGACATAAATTTGACGCATCTTTGCAACCCAGTGAGAAAGATTTGCAGGGGAATATCTGATACACAGAAGGCAGAAGAAGAAACCACATTTCTTTCCAACTTATTTCCAGAAACATCTGAGAGAACTTAAGTGTTTCTGTCCTGCTGGGCCTGTAGAAGGTTTTGAGTTGGCCCTAACACATTTATCCATCACTCCTTGGGTTGTCATGTGAAGCTTAGGAACTGCTTAGAATTAAGATTCAATATGAATAAAATAGAAGAGAGTCTTACAGAGGCAATTAGCTATGCTGAAGTGTACTTTAAAATGTTTTAAAGCTAGGGCCTAGAGTACAGCTTATCAATAGCATACAATGTGCATGTTACACATATACAAATACAAACATACACATACACACATATACTAATTTAGAAATGGATGCAACTCTTTACTGATTCACTAACTTAGAGTGTAGTCTCTAAGAACTGTAATTGTGAAGTAGGGATAACTGTGATAATGTTTATTATACTTAAGCTAATTACAATCTTATCTGTGATTTACACTGTCCAAGATGTAGCATATACAGTCAACCTTGTATTTCCACGCATTCAGCATTTGATGAAAAATTAGGAAAATTTTAACGTGTATGCTGAAACTGATGGAACATGCTTATAATCCTGGCAGTTAGCAAGCAGAGGTAAAAGGATCTTGAGTTCAAGAACAACCTGGACTACATGGTGAGTTTGAGGCTAGCCTGGGGTACATTGTCAGATTCTATCTGAATAAGAATTGTGTACTGGGGTGGGGGGCTGGAGAAATGGCTCAGCATTAAGAACACTGACTTCTTCCAGAGATCCTGAGTTCAAATCCCAGTAACCACATGGTGGCTCACAACCATCTGTAATGAGACCTGATGCCCTCTTCTAGTGTATCTAAAGACAGCTACAGTGTACTTATAATAAATAAATAAGCATCTTTAAAAAAAACTTAAAAAAAAAAGAATTGTAGGCCAGGTAGTGATGGCACATGCCTTTAATCCCAGAACTTGGGAAGCAGAGGCAGGTAGATTTCTGAGTTCGAGGCCAGCCTGGTCTACAGAATGAGTTCCAGGACAGCCAGGGGTATACAGAGAAACTCTGTCTCAAAAAAACAAAACAAAACAAAACAAAAAAAGAATTGTATACTGAAGACAGACAGAAACTTCCATATCACTATTTCATAAACGGTATCACAAAGAATCTATTTCTATAGTATTTACATTTTTTTAGGTATTATAAGTAAACTAGAGATTCTTAAAATGTAGGCGATGTGGCTAAGTTATACACAAATGTGACGGCATTTTATGGAAAGGCCTTATGCAAACCTGTGGATTTTGATATCCATGGGCATGGAATTCTGGAAGTAATCTCTGTCAGACACTAGGGATGACAGCATTCATAAAATGAATAAAGTTCAACAAAATGAAGCTTTCTGAGTTTTAGAACTCAAGCTCTCAGGTGCTCCAAATCCTCCCTAGACTGTGGATTGACAAAGGGGCCTGTCTTGACCTTTAAAAAGTCACCAGTGAAGTGGTTATCTTCGGCCAAGGATGCCTGGGCCATGGTGGGGCTGACTGTGGCTCAGAGACCCTTAAGCAGTTAAGCTATCAGATCATGTCCTTGATGGCAAATGGTTTCTCCTGACCTCACTTGGAAAGGAAAAGGCCAGCCTCTTCTATAGTTGGACAATGAAGGCCTAATCAATGTACGGGAGGAGATGTAGCATGTGTCTCTAGAGCTGGGAGGGCGTGGTGGATCTGTCCTTCTATCTAGAGATGATATCGAGGTGGTTCTGGTCCTTTCTGGCAGCCTCACGAGCCCTAGAGAGATCTCTAGGGAGTGTGACACTCATGAGCATGGTGTGGGATCACTACTCATGGATCTTCTGTAATGGACCCAAGGAGTTTCTGATGCCTGTGAGTCTCCCTGACTGTATAGAGTTGGCATTGGGAAGAGAGACCAGGAGACATCAGTGAGAATGACAAGCAATAGCCTCCGAGGGACCTGACCACCGAGAAGCATGCCAAAGCCTCTATGTGAGCAGGGCTTCTGGAGAGCCAGAAGTCCACAGAGCATGTGCTCCCGGGAGGGGGAACCAGCCAGTATTTAAGAGACACTTCTGAGGCTCGATCAGGGGAGATGTGCAGACTTCGCAGGAATAGCCTAGGAATGTCCCTCCTATGAGTTTCTCCTGGCACTACCATTTCTTCTTTTGTAGGGTGCCCCTCTCCCTGGTCACTACAGGGCTTAATATGCTCCTGCACGCAGGCTTCACACATTTTTATTCTGAATCTTTGCAGTGGTTTGGAGTCTTGGAGCTCAAGGTCATCTTCCCAGTAGGTCCCTGTCTGCCTCGAATTCTCATGACATGGGAGACAACTTGATGTGTCTGGCCCTGCGAATGCTTTACAACTCCAGACACTAAGTTCAAGTGAACCGTTGTCTTGTTGGATGAGGCTGCCCACGATCACTGCATGCCAAAGGAGAGGCAGAGGTGTGCTGGGGGTTGGATGTGAAGGGCTCAGGCAGGCCCCCAATGTAAGCTGGACCTACAGTACAGCACCCTGCTGATCGGAATCTAGTGCAGGTCATAAAGATGAGGCATGGCTGGATTTTCCTACTTCCCTTGAAATTTGTCATCAGCACTTGGCAGCAAGAACAGTGCCCTTGGGCAATGCAATTAATTTCTTCTGATTTTGAGAAATTTCTTCCCCCGCACTGTGGTGGTGTCTCGTGTAGCTAAGGTTAAGTCAAAGTCACTATGTAGCTGAGGATGACTTTGAACTCCCAATCTCTCGCCCCCACTTCCTGAGTCACTGGAATTACAGGGATGTGTTACTACACCTGGCCTGACTTTGAGATACTTCTGGCAAAGGAAATGCTACATTGGTGACAATAGTTACAAGTAAGGGGCACAGGGCAAATAGAAGACCACTGTGGCTCTCTTCTTGTTCTTGTTGCCTTCTCTGCTTTAGCAGTTGAGCTAAAGCTTGGGTTACAGGTTCAAAAATGCAAGGAGAATCTAGAGCAGACTCTTCAGGCTCCCTTAGCCTCTGTCTTGCTATTGCTGTGGAGGAAATGTCAATCTCCCTACTAAGAACCTGACTGGGGACATGTGGTGGCTTAATTCCAGAGTGGCTGGTGCCATTCTCATTGCTCCAAGAAAATTTATAGGCTCAGAGTGTCCAACTCCAAAGCCCAGACAGCTAACTTTACAATGAGGCACAGCTGTATGTGCTCACCTTCCATACAGCCCCTATACCCTCAGACATGAATTCCCCAGCAGGACTCCATCTCCTCTCCTTCTGCCATGCCAAGTGGAGACAGCCTGGCAATGAGTTATTCATCAACCACGTGATACAAAAAACCTCTCCCTTACCCCAGACCTATAAAGAAATTCAACTTAGCCTATCATACCTGAACTCTCATGAGAGCCCTTGCGTGCTGCATACTTTTAAACACTGGAGCCTGAATTGTCATCAGAGTCCTGGGTATATTGCCATCTGTACATCCATGGCATTAGTAACACTTTGAATATCCTTTATCCAAAGGCACAGAATACCTCAAGCCCAGAACTCAAAACCTTTTAGCCAGCATGTTTCTGTTGGGATAGTTAGAAAGGGTAGGACTATGAACATGGAAGTAATGTAAGTGGGGGTTCTGTGAAAGCAGAGGTGGTTGGCATTACAAGTCAGCAGCTTTCTAATCAGGACTACACACTCAACCCTCAACACACCTCTGCATCTCCTTTGGCATGTAGGATTTTTCTGATCAGGAGTCCTCACAAGCTACAGAAGCCACTGTGTCTGTCAATGAAGGTCATGTGACTTTGACTGCAGACCTACCGTAGTAGTGCCTTTTCCACCTAGCAGAGTGCGGAGAAGAGTAAGCAACCACCTTTCCAAAGTCAATCTTGAGTTAGGATTCTGGCCGGTGAAACTGAAGGTAGGGGACTCCTCTGAAAAATCAGGACCATGCTGAGGGCTGAGATTTTCTGTTGTATTTCTTCCCTGAGAACCCAGGGCTGGGTGGTCAATGGCGTTTTAAAACAAGTAATCGGTAAAAGTGAGCCAACCACAGGAGAGGGTAAAGTCATGGCCACATCTTGCCTTTCGCGTACTGTTCTTCCTGAGGAGTCCAACAACCCATCCAGGACCCTCCTCAGGTTTTCTAGTTGCCAATTTTTCATTAAAAATTTACTTCTAATGTATGGCTGACAATTGATCCAAACTGGCCAAGCCAAAAACAAAAACCAAAAAAAGACCTAGTTTCCAATAAAGCCATGTAATGTGAGCGACTTCTGTTTCACTCTGAAACATCTTCTGTTTCCTTCTGAGATGGGTGTGAACACCCTGTCTACCCTTAGCTCAGGCTTTGCATTTTGTACAAGCAGAAAAGCAAAACCCATGCAGCTGCACCCTGGGCAAGGATGCCAGGCTCTTCCTAAGGGTCCTCTTGCTCTTCACATAAAGGCCTTTTGATTTGTAGAAGTCTCTGCTCTCCTCCAGCCTCCCAATCGGGGTCCTGCAGCCGAAGGCTCTGTGGCTCTCCCAGCATTTGATTCCACCACGTTTCTAACTGAAGACTTGCTGCTCTTCACTGGACTTGTCAAGAGCTTTAGGAATGACAGGTCCTACAGAGTGGCCTTTCCTCCTGGGCTCTTGGGAATTGATGGATGGGGAGTGACAAGGTATGGAGGAATGCATCCACACTCCACACTCTTTGAGGAATAGACGCTGAGATGAGTCTCCAGAGATGCTTCTGAGGATCCTATAAAGGACTGTGCCGAAGGAAATCAGAGGCAGGAGACAACCTGTAGCACACATTTACAAACTGATAACCACCATGAAAGGAGCCTGGGAAGAAGCAATGGAGATTGAGCAGGCAGACGCTCAGGGCAGGGATACAGTTAGTCTTGCTCTTCTATTTCTCTGGGTCCTTGTCTGCCTGCAGTACCCAGGGACAGCTCCTTGCTCTGACCACATCACTGCTTGAAAACCGACAGTGGTTCTTACCGCAGAGGCAAGCTCCAGCTCCTTGATCCGACACCACAGCCCCCCAACCTGGCCTTCTCCTACTCTGAAACCCCAAGCATAGAATGGGCAGCAGGTGTACCCTGCTGGCAAATTTGATCACTATTGACTTTATGATTCATCATAGCACTTTGTCTACTTTCCCATTTCTCCCTATGACTCAATCTGAGGCCAGATATGTTTTAAGGGAGTGGACAGAGCCACCATAAAGCTCCGTTATGTCTGCCTTTCTTCTCTGGTCCTCACTCAGAAAGGTAACAACTTGCTGTCTCCTTTGTGATGCTGGCCCGAGCCTATGTACGCTCTCTCTGGTCCTTTGTACTATTTTCATGGTTTTTCTGAAGGTATTTCCCTTCTGCTACGTAGCTGCTTCCTGACTCAAAGGCATTGCTTTCCCTCTTCTCCATCTCCCTCCTGTGGCAGCTGCCAAGATGCTCAGCTCCTCAGATGTGTGCTTTCCCTTTTAAACGCTAATGAACTTGTCCTTAATCATAACTGTTTTCGAATAATAATACAGTATACCTAAGAATTAGACACAGTCCCTGGACTTAGAAAGGTGTCACTTAGCCGGGCGTGGCAGCACACGCCTTTAATCCCAGCACTTGGGAGGCAGAGGCAGGTGGATTTCTGAGTTCGAGGTCAGCCTGGTCTACAGTGTGAGCTGCAGGACAGCCAGGACTACACAGAGAAACCCTGTCTCGAAAAACAAACAAACAAAAAAAAGGTGTCACTTCAAGGTTTGTATAGATGTCACTTTCTGAGACTTCCAGAACATTCCAAGTTGGGAGGCAGGGAGGACTGATGTCTTCAATAGGGACTGCTTATTCCAAGTGTGGGCTTAGCTGGGCCATGGGTCTGCTGACCAAACCACCAAACAGCCTGCAGGTCCACACCTATTTCTGTCTTATCCTTCTCCCAGTTCAGCACCAACACGGGTCTGGTCACGTCTGCTCTGGCCACATCTAAATAGAATAATCTTCTGTCTTACGATGAGGTCATATGATGAAATCAAGTGGCACAGTCTTTAGGACTGGAACTCCCTCCCAGGTAAGTCACCCAAGCAAAGGGAGAGGATGAGGCAAATAGTGACACCACCCAAGCCCCATCTGTGTTGCTGGTCCTCCTCCCCCAATCCTGTAAGCATATTGCCTACTCAAACCAGCACCACTCACATGACCTTAAAACTCATGGAGCTGGGTACGGAGCACACAAAGAACTCTGTGACCTTCTAGTAAATTTCATCTGTGTTCTGGTACAAAGTGCAGACTGTGGAATTATCAAATTATCGTTATTTTGAAAGTAATAATTTCTAGATTATATGATTATCTGTGGACTGTGATTATTCTAAATTTTAGTAACAAGCTGCAGGTTCACAGCATAAGTCAATCGTAACACAAGAACTGGAAGAAGTCAAGTTCCACTTGTAAAATCATTTTATTGGTATAAATATACATATGAATAAAATACTTTCAGCTTGTAATGTAAGTGAATATATGTGAGATGTTTTATAAAGAGTAGTATTTAGATTTTTTTTTTACAGGTGCCAAAATTTTCTTTTAAAAACCACACATTAAAAACTAATAAGCGGACAGAAATTAAAGGCCTTCAGAAACATGAATATTCATAAGACCTAATTCCAATCAACTATATACATGAATCTGGGCTTCTCACACTTTGTTCTTAGCTGTGCTTGCTGATGGTCTGCAAATATTACCAACCAAGTTTTAAATGTACAATTCTACATGGGGAAAGAAATGTTCCACAAAACAATGTAAGAACAGTGCCCAAGATCTAATATATATAATTTATACAAATTATTTATTAGTGTGCTCTGTTAATATAATTACAATGTGCAATTGCATACATCAAGAATAAATTGCTCTATCGAGTCATGTGTGGGTCTGATACAAACACACCCTGTAGCACCCCAGAATCTCCTGGATAGTTACTTGGGTGTGAGTCCAGTTACTTCATTAATTTCCAAAAACAACTCACCATGCAGGGCAATGTGTAGCTGCCTCAGAGAAATTCAAGTAGGGCCCATGGAATAATTGCTGGCTTTTTGTTGAAGGCATAAGAAACAATGTTTAGAAATCAAATGCCAGGAATGGGGGAAGACCAAAAATATATATATGTGTGTGTGTGTGTGTGTGTGTGTGTGTATGAAAAAGAAGAAAAGGAGAGAAAGAAGAAAGCACCAAGAGAAGAGAGAAGAGGTACTGCCCTGGCTCCTCTCTGAGGGCTGAGGAGAGCACCCTGCATGGGAAGGCTTGGGGTGGGCACCATTACACAAAAATAAACTCTTTTTCTGCCTCTTCTCCAGAGTCACTGGATTTGCTCCCTTGGTGGCCATCTTTGCCTGAGGACCTTTGCTTCTGTTCTTGATACTCCTGGGCTGGGCCCCAGCTTCTCCTTGAGACTGAAATCAGAGGGCAGGGAAGAGGAACAGTTTATTGACAAGGCAATAACGATACCTGGTGAACACCTGGGGTGAGAGGAGGGGCCATGAGAAGTGGGGCTGGGTGTGGCCACGACCAACGGTTTCAGAAACAAATCTGCTATTAAGCTTCACTTCGGCACCCTCTAGACAGAAGTTGAGGGCAAACCGGTGAAGCCACAGGCAAGTGGACACAAAGCACAGACATGGACAAGACCAATCTATGACAGGGTGAGCCCCGCACAGATGTGGACGAGAAGCGGAGGAGGAGATGGTAGGCAAGCAGAGGGAGAAGCCATCAGGAGTCAGAGAGGCTGCTGAGCCAGGTGGCCTCCACAGCCAAGACTGCCCCTCCCCTTCTTTCACACAGCACAGAGGACAGGGCACGTGGGAGGCTAGCAGAGGTGCTGACTGGACCGTGTTTCAATGCCACGCCTTCGGCAGATGGCTGAAGGCTGGTCACTCAGACAGACCTTTCTTTCTGTGCCTCATACCCCTTGTGCTTCACTCCCTACAGGTGAAGTCTGTGACAAGGCACTAAATAATGCCTGTGACAGAGTCAACCCAGCAGGTAAAGTACTCGTTCCTATTGGCTGTTTCTGACTGGTAACAAGTCATAGGTATTCTGGGAGGTTTCACACAGCAGTGGGGGTTAGCCTGCTTGGAACTGGTCTGTTGTTATATATCCTAGAACTTTCTGCTTCTGGTCTTGTGCTCTTTCCAATTACACGGGTGGGTTTTGTCTATTTTGCTCATGCTGCCTACCTGGTTTCTCTGTCATCACACCTGGAAAAGAATTGGTTCAAAGGCTAAGCTCCAGTGATATTTAATAAATATTACTCCCATGTCTATTGCAGAGCTGCCATCTTAACTAAAAAAATACCAAACCCATGCCACGTGGAAAGCTGCTTAAACAAAAAGCATAGCTGCTCTGATACTCAAATCCCGGGAATCCAAGCAGGAATGGTCTCCAGTCCTGGGAAAAACACATGGACACATGATGCACCCACTGCTTCTGATTACTTTGATATTTACACTAGATTTAAAAAAAAAATCCCCTTGCTAGGGGCCCCGTGGTTTAAATGATTACCTCAAGCTAGTGTTTCAGGAAGGGACAATCAAAACCTATGCATAAATATATCAAGAACCTCTTTTGAATTTAGTTGACATGGTCAGATTCTAGCTTTTAACAAAAAGCACTGTGACTTTCAGTTAATAGTATGACATTGAAATTATCCAAAATCTTGGGGGAGGGTGGAAGGAAACAACTTTTCCATCCCATTATAAAAACAAGCAATTAAATTATTTTAAAAATTTGATGTGTATGTGTGTGTGGACACATGGAAGTGCCCATAAAGACTAGATTTATTGTGAGCCACCTGATACGGATGCTGGGAGCCAAACTCCTGACTTCTATAATACTGAACATACCAAACCATTTCTCCAGCCCCTTAAAATTGTGTCTTCTTTTTGACAGTAGCTTTCAGCAAGTTTTCAGAGAGGGCTGGGACATAAGAAACAAACAGTTGCTTTTAAATGCTTTTATTGGAAAAAAAAATCTAAATGCATCTGTGCGATTGGTCCTTTGGAAACTGATGATAAGCGAGGTTTGGAGGAAAAAAAAAATAAATGTCTCTAAATATTTTGCCCTTCATCAGAAAATCATTTTGATGTTCACATCCACAGAGTCCTTTAAGCTTTCAGCCTGGGTGTGTGCTGGGAGCAGAGAAGAAATAAAATTATCCTGAGGACACTTGGCGAGAAATCCAACCTCAATAGTAATGGAAACTTCTGAGTTCTAATTTAATCTAAAACCTTGTTCTTCTACAACAGAGAAATGGGAAGAAGTGTCTGACACTCCAGTGGAGATTCAAGGGAAAATCATCAGGGGAAGGGGAGCTCAGCTGTCTGCAGAGGAAACTCATTTGCTTGAGTGCCTAGATTAAGGATAATCAACCATTCCGATCCTTCGCAATACGTTTTAACTTCCTGGAAACACAGTCTAAATCCATCTTACATGGAATGACACAAAAATACTTTCTAAATATGAAGACATTCAGGAACCAAAAATTTATGTCAGGTAAGCCCAGCAATAACCCCATAGGTCAGGCCGTACCAAGAAGCATGAATGAACTCTAGAGAGATACATGATGGGAATCTTCTTGGAAATGGCAGCCTGTCTTCACGGGAACTGACCTTCTACGCTGATACTGGGCTTTTGGGTCCTCCAGGTTAGGGAACTGAGGGTAGGAGTAGGGAGGGGGCAGCCAAATATGGCCGTGGGGAGGAGGGGAGAGCAAACACCACCAAGTTAACCCTCTCCTTTCTGGTTGCTAACCCAGAGTCATACTTGGCCATAAAAGTAAAAACCACAATGGTCACTAAGAGGCAAAAATAAGAGTTTCAAGAAGGCTATGCATTTTCCTAGACAGGAACACTGAACATACATCCTAGAACAGAGGTCGAGCACAACAGTAGAGCCTGTGGGAGGCCTTGGGTTTGAAACTTAGGACCGATGGGGGAAGTTCACTCTAAACACATTCACTTTCATTGATTAACTTGTGATTTTATCTGAAAAGGACCCTAGTAGTATGGGGCATATTCTTTATATTGGATGTAGGCAGGCAGGAAGAACCAAACATAGAAATTGAAGAACTAGGCTCAGCATCCTACTCGTCTTCTAACCTATTTGATCCCAATCCCTGACACAAACAACTTTGTAGAAGGCATGTTCTTTGTTGAGTCAATTTCCAGCCCTTAGGGAAAAAAAAATCTATTTAATTGCATGCCATTAAGATGCCAATTGCAGTAGAGGTAAGAATGTGAGGGTGTCCAGATGTATAAGACTAGCTATACACGCATTTCTTATCATCCCATGTACTATGGATGGATAAAAGATACTCAAGAATACGAACCGAATGGTAACTTATTAAGGAATATGCAAGGACACACTGCCTTGCATATTCAAATCTTGTCTGAGGTGGAAATAAGTGTTGTAGAGAACCTCAAGCATAAGGTTTTCTTGAATCTGATTCAACTTTGCATATATATGCAAATTTTAAGCCTTCTGAAATATGCATACAGACTTCTCGTTAGAGATTCAGATGCAAGCTTGGAAATGATCATAAACTCCAAGGAGACATATATCTACTAGGATAAAACTGGGCATTTCTTTAAAATAATACTCTGTAGGTGGTGCTGTTGTTTAAAGACTTTCTAGCAATAGTTGGAAAAATCGCAAATAACTGCTGACATTTTCCTGTAATTTTGTTAATTGTTTTGAGATAAGAGTTTTATGTTATTCTCAACTCTCTGTGTAGCTGAAAGTGACCTTGAACTCTAGACCCTCCTGGCTTTACCTTCCAAGTGCTGGAATTGTTACAGTCCTGGCATCTCTATAGTTATTTGCTCCTAAAGAACTCTTATAGGGGGAGTAGGAAGCGGAACCTGGATCTAGATCCAGGGAAAGAAAGTCGAGCCAAGCACTAGCTCACAGACTGTGAGACCAGGCAAGAGTCTGTGGCTGCAGGCTGGATTATGAAAGCAGCAAAGGATATAGAAAGGGACTCCCAGAATTGGGTCGTGACACAAACAAAGCCAAACAATAGCACCGCTATTTTCTTTAAGAAAATAGGATAATTGCTAACAAAAATATCACATCTTATCATCAGAGAGGAAAGGACGTGCAATCAGTATCAAAATAGCCACACTATTAAACCACGTCAACTGTGATTAAATGTGCAGCATGCTTTGAGAACAATAGCTTCCATTTGTTTCATGAGCCCAAGGCTTGGGGAATTATGAAAGCATGTTTAGTGTCAACGAGAGATTTCTCTTAAAAGACTTGAGAGTCCAACCCATGATTCTGGCAGTTGCTCTGCTAAAGGAATTAAAAACTAACCAGGAACGGTTGAAAAAGCAGAGGCTATGGCGTTCTCAAAGGTGGAGAATAGGCACTAACAAAACAAAATAACATAGTAGACACAAATCACTTTAATTGAAGTACCTGTGAAATTTTGGGGGTTCCCTATTTCAAGAAATCAAGGTAGAAAAGCTAATGCAAGATGGTCCCATTTAATCCTACCAAAATTTGACCCAACCCATCACAAGAAGAATGGTAAAGAAACTACTGAGGTCACGGGAAAGTCAGAAATGGGCACAGGGCTTCTTGCTGCTTTCCCCGGAGTGGGCTTATCCCTGTAACTATCCTTTTTCATTCTATGTTGTATTGGCTGATAGAATGGTCCCAGGGGTGGCTTCCTGTGCGCTGTTGTGAGTGCTTTCAGTGGTTCTTGGTTTTGCACCAACAGTGCCTTGTTAATAAGAGATGTAAGTGGATCTAATAGGTGAACATGTAATTTTCCAGGATCTAGAAACATCCATGTAACCTCAACTGTACTCAATAAAAGACTAGAGATTTTGTCCCATGAAGTCTCAAAAAATAACGCCTTCATTCTTTACAAATGTAGCTGTATACCGATGCTACTTTCCTACGATTGAAATGAAGAAATTTTTCTTTTTGCTAACATCAGACTACATTTCATATCAAGTGAAGTATTACCACAGCTCTGTGATACAAATACATCTACTACAAAGGGAGTCTCAGTGGAAAGTAAAGCCCAGGTGTGGAATGTAGCTGAGCCATAGAGAGCCCGTTAAGCAGGTGCAAGGGCCTACGTTCTGTCCTTAGCACAACACCCACCCACCATGTCCATTACAAGTAAAGGACCAATTAAATTGACTTTCTACAGAACAGATGCTACTTGGCCCAGTGAGAATGAATGCTCTACCCTTCCATGATTTATTCTTCTTACTTTGTGCTGTGGTCTATCCCTTAACTCCACCCTGTAATCCAGAGTTACACCTGAGTGCCAGGCAAAGGGCCACAGGGTCCTTTGATAGCACTGGCTGGTAAGCCAGGCCCTGGATGTTCATGCTGATGGTGAGTTGGTAGGGACTTTGTGAATCTTGAATCTGTCCCCAGGCACACTCTCTGAACATAAGCTTTCCCTATCATAAGTCAGGCTCACAACTTGATTCCAGAATGCTCAGAGAAAATGGTGTTCATTACATTGGAATGCTTGTGTCTGACCGCAGGCATCTAAATGCCCTCACATGGTGACCCCTGATAAAGTTTTATGGGAAGAAAAGAGCTTCACTCCAAGGCAGACATCCATTAAGGAGATTTCTCATAGCAGAGTATGTTAGTTATACTCTTCTTCCTTGGTTTGCTGCCTTTTCATTTACATGTATTTTGCACTGTGGTCACTGGAATGCGTTTTCCCTAAGTCAGCAGCAGTACTGGCTGCAAGATGACCCTCTAGATGTCTCCCCTTTGTGCCTCTTGGCACAGTGCTCACTGGAGAAAAGTTTACCATAGGGCTTAATGCAAGAGAGAACAGAAAAGGGGTGTGCTGGCATTTCCAATGAACTGTGTCTTAAGGTAGAAAAGCTAAAATGAATTGGCTTTAAAGGTGGAAAAACTAACAGGTAAGGAAAATCATCTATGTGATTCAAGGTCTGGATTTGACTGGGGCCTTTTTGTTGATCTTTCCTAACAGTGTGGATAACCCCTCAGATCAATGTTCTATAGGAAAATGTGCTCCATTGTTCTATGAATTTCTAGCTTAACTCCAACGAAAACTTAATAAAAAAAAAAAAAAAAAAAAGGAAAGAAGATACATGACTCCAAATACATAAATTAACATTCATGCTCACTAAAATTTGAATAGACAAATCCCTAAGGTAACCTGAAGCTCCCCGTAATCTAGTTTTAGATTTTAATATTTGCCTCTCCATTGGAGGGACCATCCTGTTGCTGTGTAGAGTAAGAATTTAGTCTTCTAAAGGATCTGACCCAGCCCCCACCAACAGCTACTCAATTAAAGCTTGTTTGTTAGTGCCAGTTCATCAGCTTCAGGCCAGCGAGGGATGAAAACCGAAGGCTCTAACCATTTGTTGGCTGTGACTTCCTGTACCCAGGTGCATTCACTTCCTCTTCCGCAATGGTGAAGCAGAGTTTTGAAGGTCTTTTCCCTCTACTGGAAGGCTTGCCACTGTCATGATCTGAATGCCTTTTGAAATAATCTCCTCTTTGCACTACTGAGGAAAAGGGATCCATTTTACCCTTTATAGTAGCAAATACATCAATGTGTTGACAGCCCATGCGAAAATGATAAATATTAAAACTTAAATATCAGCTCATCCACCCGAGTTAGGATTCAAAGAACTTAAGAGTCCTGGTCCTGGGCAGATCCACGGTTGTCTACAGAATTCATCAGCCAACATTATGGAAATGTGCAAAATGGGGTGAGCTCTGATCTTGCTCCCGAAACGTAGTAACAAAAATGCCCCCGTACTATCACGTTGATTCCAAAAAGAATTAACAAAAAAAAAAATCACATTTACTATGGAATAATCTGAAAGAATTACAGTCATTTACCTGTTTCAGATATTAGTTGGGCACGCTAATCCAGAGGGAAGCAGAATAAGGAAATGAAGTAACCAGCATAAATAACACACAACAGGAAGAGACAACAGAAAGGCTTCTAGAGAGAAAGGCAGGGCTCGTGAGTGGCTGCCATGTCTTCTACCCCTACCAATGACCAGCTAGTTCATTGGCTGAAGTCAACGTCTTACCCCTGTGACATCTGAACACTGTGCTCAAACTCTGTGTATTTTCAGCCTGACATCAGTACAGAGCACCAACATCAAGACTGCCAGTAGTCCCTTCTGGATCCAGGCAGGAAAGAAACCTCAGGGAGAATTCTGCAGTCTCAGTCAACACCCCTCCCCAACCCGTGACGAGCTGGATAAAGCACCACTAGCTCTTGCTATTGCTGGGAGGGAGGGTCTGATTCAAACACCTATCCTAATAGGGTTTCTCTGTGTAGCCCCGGCTGTCCTGGAACTCACTCTGTAGACCAGGCTGGCCTCAGAAATCCGCCTGCCTCTGCCTCCCAAGTGCTGGGATTAAAGACGTGTGCCACCACCACTGCCCGGTAATACTGGAATTCTCGAGGGGCTGGCTCCCCTGTTTGGAATTCTTTGCTTTTCCATAGCAGCTCTGAGCTTGCTAGTGGTGTCCTAAGTTACTTCCATTGTCACCAGAGGCTCCTGATAGCTTTGATTATCCATCTGGTATGTCCAACTTTCTGACATTTGAGTTAGAAACAAAACAAACCCCCAAACCACAAACACCTAGGAAAGCCCAGTTGCTTCAAGTTAACAGCATTTTGCATTGAGCTGCAGTCATATCTACTCTCTGCCAACTCAGCAGCAGGAGGCGCTCTTATAGACTGGACACTCCTGAGCAGGGACCATTTTCCGAAAGATATTCTACTCAGAGATTTATGAAACTCAACTCTCTGGCCCCAGCCACCTTGTTTTGTGTAAATGTAAATTCATCGGCATTTCAATTGTCTTTAATAAGATGAATGTTCCCACACACTACAACCCCTTCCTCCATTTCTCCCCATTGAAATCCTCTCGGGTATTTTCAAAGTGTTCTTAAAAGCTAAGGGGTGATGACAGAAACTGCAGAATGGAAAGACAAGAAGGGTGCCAATGGGGAGGCACTGAGTGGGAGACCTGGCTGTGAGGGGCTGTTAGGAGCTGAGGTTTCCTTGAATGGCACTCCTAAAGGCTCTTTTCTGTAGAGTGATCCCTCCTAAAGTTCTGGCTGTGATAGCAAGCACAGCATCCATGCCCTCATTGTGAAATGACGATCAATACCAGCTCCCTCTTTAGCTTCTTTCACAAAAGTAGTTTACCAGCTTCTGTCCAATCTCCACCTTCATTTGTCTCTAAACAGTAGGGGAGAGAGACTTCCACCTATCAGATAAATTTGCAGAATGGAGACAGAAGAACAAACAATGTTATTTACTTTTTTAATTAGATTCCTAAGCCACAAGGATCATAGGCAATGGGGCCTTCCATTAACTCAGCCTAAGACTATTACCAAGAAAAGAAAATGAGCTACCAGAGCCAGAGAGAGATGACAGAATCCCAAAGTACCAAAAATAAATATAAAGTTAACAATGCAGCCCAAACCACGGCAAAGATCTGGACATGGCAACTAACTGCGTTTTTACAGTGCACATCTGGGTTAGAGACAGCACTGTACCACACTTTACCCAGGAGTCTACTGTGCATTGGAAATAATAAAGGCCAGGCATGGTGACTCACTCCTGGTAACCCCAGCACCTGAGAGGCTAAGGCAAGAGATGCACCGTGAATTTGATTGAAGCCAGCCTGAGTTACAGGGTAAGTTTCAGGCCGGCCACTACATGATAAGACCTCTGCCTCAAAAAACAAACAAACAAACAACAAAAATACATAAAATAAAAAGTAAAGAAGTAAAATAAGTAGGAGAAATGAAAGAAATACTATACATGTTACGTGACCCCAGCCTGCCTTACCCTATTTAGTCTGTTTTTGGGGGTGCAGGGGCCAGCATGCAAATTATAGGAAAACGCCATATTTCCACCTCACTGAATTAGATACCCATGGAGTGTCTACAAAGGGGCTACACTTCTGAGAAGGTATGACATTTACTCATGACCCAGAGAGTCCACTCAGCCCCCAATGTCCCACAGGGCAGATGGTGTGCTTCTGAGCCATGGCAAAGTTAATGCTACCCTTCAACTGTGGCGATGGTGATATACTAGCGAGGGGGGGAAGGCTTTCCTTGGAAATAAGGGGACCTAGAAACTTACTCATGAGCCCTAGCATGCTGGGAGCCAGATGAGAACTTTCTAGCAATTACTCCTGTAGAGAAAGTGGGTCTCTGGCTAGGTGGCTTGGCTATTCTCTTCATTCTTCATGACGTCCTAATGTCAGACATAATGCCAACTCATGTGCCTTCACTGGTTCCCATATTTAAATCCAAGGGATGCTGACTTGAACTCCAAGATAGTACTTGAGTCTGGGACTAAGTATTTCCTTTTGAAATGACACCCTTTGGGGAGAAGAAATCCAAAGAAAGAAATGTTCTTACCTTCCTGGGAGAAGGTCCTAGGACTGGACTGCGAGCTGTTCTGGCCGTCACGCTCCTTGTCCGAGGAGACTTTTTTGAGGATAGGTGGAAGGAGGGCAACTTTAGGGGAACTAGGACCAGATGGAGAGTCTGGGGTGTCTTCTACAGGAGTACAAAGACACAAAACAATCTGTTCTACAACTTGCATTCCAACACACATGCACATACATACTCATATGTACATGTTTCTGCATACGTGGAATCCAGTGCCTTAAGAGTAATTTGAAATCAAGGACTTCTAGACCCATCAAGGACTTTGGTTCCTGGACCCACAAGAAGACTAGATGATCCCTGGACTAAGAAGGTGTAAAGAAACCCAGGATTAGAATCCTCCGCTCTTATCTGAAAGCCAGCGTCACTTCACCGTATAGGCCAGGTAAATCCTTACAAACACATGACTCATTAAAAAAAGAAAAATGATCATAGAACGTTCCCAGCCAAAGATTACTTCTGTATTTCTGCTAAGCGAAGTAATTAGCATTCATGAAAAACAGAGAAAAAGTGGTGACAAATATGAAAAGTTGAAATACATACAGATCTGAATCTATGCTGCAAATATTCAGTGAGCTAATATTTGACAATGAGACTATAAGTAAACCATAGACACAAAGTTGTTGATTGTCTTAAAACATGCACTGTGTGTAACACAATGCCTTTACCAGTTTTCAGAGCTAGTAAGTCGCAACACACACACATACACATATGTACGTTTCTACAGACATGGAATCCAGTACTTTAGGAGTAACCTGAAATCATGGACCCATCAAGGACTTTGGTTTCTGGACCTACAAGGAGACTAAGTGATCTGGGCTAAGAAGGTGTAAAGACAGGCAGGATTGGAATTTCAGGTTTTTATCTGAAAGGACTTAGGAACTATGTTCTTTCCCTGCTCCATTAGCACGTGGGAATTCTCAAGCCAGTGTGTCCACCTATATGTGTGTGGAAGGCAGCCGACAGACAGGCTCTCTTCAGCTTCACATTCTCACTTCTAGTCTCAGAAGTAACGCTATGACAAGACCTGGTGACCCCATCATCCCTCAGAATCATCAGGAAGAGGGACTGAGAGGACAGACTTGAAACAGCGCAGAGTTCTCTCAAGCCTTCCTGATGTGCCATGTGCTATCAGATAAAGGGCACAGCTGAAAGGGAAAGCTTACAACAGAGTAAGGAATATAGCTAGCTTTACATTTGGCATTGGCAACGGGGGAATCGAGATTCCCCATAAATTTAGGTTAGATGTTATGGGCTGTTCCCTTACTTCAACAAGAAACACATGTAGCCCCTCTCCCCTTCCTCCCCCACCAAACCACCAAGCCTTCCGTGGGCAAGCTCCTGCTTTTCAGGAACTTAGTCTGTTTGTGACATGTTTCATTCTGTAGACCAGGCTGGCCTGAGACTCACTATGCAGCCCAGGCTAACTTCAAACTCAGCAATTCTCCTGCTTCAGCTTTTCAATTGGAGGATGCAGAGGAAGATAATGACAATATGCAAAGATGGCAAAGGGCTGGCTACATCTCTACTTGTTTCCTAATTTTCCTGGAGGAAATTCTAGAGAAGAGGAGGAGAGCTGATGGATGACTCATCATACTTCACCACGTTACTGATTCTACTTTTGATGGTTTGAAAATTTTTTTAAGAAGGCCTAATATAGAACATTTTTTTTTTGCATGAAAGAATAGGCAGAAAGAACTCAACCCCTTCCTAGTATTTTAACATTTTTTTTTCTATAAAACTTTCTAAGTCAGCAAACACCTTTGTAACTGACCAGAGGATTAATCTATTTGACAGCCTTGGCTGTACCTAGCACATGGCCACATCAGCAATACACCTGCAGAACACTTGTATCATCTGAAATCTTATTTTCAAAACTGGCCCACAGTTTGCCAGAATCTGTTCTAAACCTCTGCTATGTCAGTAGATATGTTGTACAGCCACTCACTGGCTGATCTCACTGGAAGCCTTTGTCTTTACATTGGCCTTCTGCATTGTCTGAATCCCTGGGGGACGATTTCAGAAGTGAGCCTCTGCTGATGGCCAGAATACCTAGGATGGTTTTCCTGACATCTGGGGGAGTCTTGGGTCCCACCCCTCATATATGGTGGTCCCTTACCAGTTCCCAGGTCCTTCAGGTTTCATGTGTTTCCCAATTCCAGCTTCCTATTCTCCACCCATTTTTCCTCCCTCCAAGGAGTCTACTCTATTTTACCTACTCTTTCGGGCCACCCTTGGTTACAGCCAGATCACATCCAGTCTTGATTCCCAGACTACTCATTCCCTTACCAGGTCGGGAGGCAGTTCTTGGCTTCTGAGGGATAGAAGGCCGGGTTGAAGGGCTGGGCTTAGGGGACTGAAGGAGGGGCTTCGGGCTGGTGGGCATGCTGGAGGAGCTTCGGGACCTACAGCCCCCATCCACTCTGGGTTCAGCTTTGGCATTCTTTTCTGGTGTTCCCAAACCAAAGCGGGCCTCTGGAAGACCTGGTTGCAGTTTAGGCACTAAAATGAGAAGTGGTCCAAAATACATTTTAAACATCAAAAGTCATAGAAACCAATCATTTAAATATAGACTGGTATAGACTATGGTTATCATCTCTCATCATAGATCTTCAGAACAAAAGCATCCATGTCAGTGGGTTTTAGAGTCAAACGCTATGGAAAGGCTAATTTTCTTCATGGAAACTTGATGACTTGATAACACGTCTCAAACGGGTCTCACTGGTCCAGAGACTAGACTGCCAGGTAGAAGCCAGAGCCTACAGAGGGGCAGACCTTGGGGAAAGGATTCCTATAAATGGCCCAAGTCCTCCTTCCTGTTTGTGGAGCCTGCTGGGGTCACTGTTCACTCTGGGACCACCCACTTCAATTTCTCTGTGAAGTGCTTGCTTTGCTTTGCTAAATAAATAGCTCCAATAGTTGGTGTCTCACCACTGAATTCTTTCCTTCCAGAAGACAAGAGCTGAGAGATGCTTGCAATAAGATGTCATTTTTAAAAATGCTGTACTGTGGAGTTCTATTTTCATATGCAAGTAAAGGTAGTTCTTCAGAAGTGTGAAGCCTTTTGGATCTTTTTGAGATCTGACAAGTGGGACAGGTACACCAACAGGAAATGCCTCAGTTCTGGGCAGTGATCAACCCATTAGGGATCTGGCTACAAGTAGAAGGAAGAAGGTTGTGCTGAGGGTTATGCCCTGATGGAAGGCTTAATAGAGAAAGCAGTTCCTGAAATGTCATCCCATCCTTCCCTATTGACACTACAGTTGCTGTCTGCAGTTAACATGCAGCTGGCAAAACCGGTGAGCATTCTAAGAGGACTTACATGTTATCCCTAGTTTCTAGCCAGTGTAGTTTATCTCCATCTCCTATACCTAAAACTTCAGGGGAACAAAGCCTGGGGGATTCCATTCACACCTGAGTTACAGAAGAAAAGTATTTCCTTGCCACGCCCACTTGTTTACTCCAGTAAAATCCGCAATATCAGGAATAAAAGCCTGATTAAGGATAAGAGGTGTTATGACTTCAAAGGGAGTTTGTGCCTCCTGGGTATTCAGACAGTCGTTGGCATCTCCTAACTCAGACGCGTTCCAGATTAGTCTTTCCAATCGTCAACACACTTTCTTATTCAGGCATAAAGGTACCCCAAGAAATGATTCATTAATGGCTAAAAAAGGGCATTGTTCCCTGGCCAGCACAGCGTTCCAACATATCCTAATTTAATTCTAAGCTGTCCTTAGCTTGGAATTTGTCTCAAGGAATCTGCCTTATCAGATAAGAGTTAGCAATTGAGTTCAGGCACATAGTTAGAATTCTCAGGGCAGTCTCACAGAAGACAGAACTGTTTTACATACTAGAGAATAATCAAAGGGCTTCCCTCACTTAAGGGCATTAGCAGGAACTGTTAGATCCGGAACTTCCGTGTGCTTGCCTCCAGCAGACCCAAGGAATTAGCAGGAACTGCTAGATTGGAACTTCCTGGTGCTTGCCTCCAGCAGACCCAAGGAATTAGCATGGGAATACCAAAATAGCCCCAGCAGGGTGGGCACCACTGCTCTTCCACCAGCCCGATTCACACACCTGGATACCTGATCTTACCGACCTTGATGTAACTATCCCTTGCCTACATGATCTTACTGACCTTGATGTGACTGTCACCTGCCTACATGACTTTTGTCATTCGACCTGTTTTCTGTATACCATAAAAAGCCTGGTTTTTCATTTTGTGCAGGGCGGGCACTCTGACTAGAACTAGAACTTAGATGGACTAGGACTTAGATTCATGCAGTCTGCAGCCCCCCGGGCCCAGAGCGCTTGGGCCTGGGGGGTGCAGCACCTATCCAGAAGAGGTGACTGCTTTAGACCCAGTGTGTTTCAGGTGGCCTCAGATGTACCTTAACTGCTGAGCTGCTAGATTTATCATTTCTCTCTTGTAATGAATGTAAAAGCCTCATGCCATTTTTAAGAAATACATTCAGATTCAGCACACTCTTGTGTCGACTCTGTCTGTCATTTGCCGACTTGTTGCCCACCTGACCAGAACTTTCATCCTCTCATCCTGGGGAAAACGAGGTCCCCCCAACAAACCCGGTCTGTGGCATTTCCATCTGGCAATCAATCAATCAATCAAACCAAAAAACTACTCTCCTTTGATACTTCATACACAGCTTACTGTTCAAAACATCAAGCCTCGTCCCTTCACCAGAATGCCCACAATTTAGGAATTTGTCAAAAAGAAAAGGGGTGTGTGTGCGTGCGCGCGCACACACACGGGCATGCATGTGCATGTGTGTGCGCGTGTGTGTTATTCTGAATTTCCTATATCTGAGAAATCAGAAAAAAGAGTGTTCACTAAGATGGTGGCTACAGAGACAAGGGTAACACCCCAAGAGGAACTGGGATGGGAAGGGACCAGTGTTTTAGGTTAGAGGGGAGAGCACTGAGCCCTGCTCTTCCATTTGTATTTTTCCGATCACAGATAAGTCCCCAAATCAGAAGATGAATGGTTTCCCTCAGGGGGTTCCTCAATACTTCTGCTTACCTGTCGCACTTCCATCTAAACGCTCTGTGTTGCTTGAGACTGGGCTGGCAGGATCCTGGGAGATGACGTCATTGCTGAGCTTCTAAAATTCAAGATACACCCCCCCCCCAAGAGTACATTTGAAATATAAAGGAAAAGAAACAGTAAAGCAGATAATGAATAACGACAGATAATGGCTCCTGCACTCTCTCACTACTGAGGGGATCATCATCGAAGACCATGAGGGCTTGCAGTACCCAAAAGATCCACGGGAGGGGTAACAATCTAGAAAGATAAAGGATTCCAGGTTTGCTGTCCAGGAAATCTAGTTTTTTTGTATGTTTGTGTTTGCTTCTGTTTTGTTTTGAGATTGGATCCCATTTTGTAGCCTAGGCTACACTAGAGTTCCCTATCTATAGTCCAGGCTGGCCTCAAACTCATGATCCTTCTATCTTAGCTTCCCGAATGCTGGGATTTTAGTCATGAGCTTCTAGGAAATCTAGTTTTAAAAGCAACAGAGATGTCAGAGAGACAGCTCAACAGGTAAAGGCGCTTTCTGCCAAGCTAAAGACCTGTGTTAAGGTGGTGGAAAGACTGACTCCTGCAAGTTTCCCTCTAACTTCTCCACATGCACCGTGGCACAAATATACCACATACAAGCATACACACAAGAAATACATAAGATTTAAAAGCAATCGAAGCTTTGCCATCCTTGGTGTACCACCCAGGCTTAAGGGCCTTCCAGTATACTAGGTCACCTTTCCCACTGAAGCAGAACCACGGGACACAGACTTGCAGTAAGGAGACAAATGCAGATGACATGGCTCCAGCGCTGGGAATGAAACCCAGGCCCTTACACATGAGACAGACACATAACACCTAGCCACACCCTCAGCTCCCAATGGGATTTTTAAGAATCTGCTGGGGAGTGGAGTTTGTGATGGCTTACGAGGGGCAAGCTATGGCAGTCTGAGGGTTGGAGCTAAAACTAGGGGAAGAAAAAGCAGCTTTCTCCCTCATAGTGCAGAAGGCCATGTTAGAGCAAGGGCCTGAAATACAAGACGTGGAATCAAAAGCCCAGTGTTTGCATAAAATCCAAGAATCCTATACATAAGGATGACCTGCACAATCTCTTATTCAACAACCCAAAATGCCATGTGCTGGTTCCTGCCTAGAGTTTCACCAGTGGGCAGGCTGAAACAGGAAGCTTGCAGCCACGTTCAAGGCCAACCTGGGCTACATAGTGAGGTTGGAGTTAGCCTGAGCTACAATGTGAGATTCTGTCTTAAAAGATTTTTAAAAATAATAATTAAAATACAGAATGAGGTGACCACGTAAAGGACGTAAAGTAGGTACTCTGGCCTGCAGGCCGACTATCATTCCTTATTTAAAAAGCAAGAATCTGCCACCTACTCTTAGATTCAATATGGTGGCCACAGTCCATAGTGTGGGTGATTAATTTCCCATGACACACTGGTTTTCATTGCTAGGAGATAGCAGAGGGGTATAGTGGTCACTCAGCCCCTGGTTCTGAGTGTGCTGAGTGGATTCCAGCACCACTGTGACAAAAAGCATCACTATGAAATGAAAATGTGACCCTGAGAGAAGAAGACCACATGCCATGTGTTTGCAGGGCAGAGTGTGACAAGCCTTGGAGTCCTATCTATGTGGGACTTCCCATCTCTCCTTTTCCAATGGCAGAGCCAACTGTATCTCAATCATGGATGCTCATGTTACTACCTTTGTAAATAACTCAGTGCTACATTCCAGGAAGCATTCTAACATTGAATTCTGAAAGGCTTTTTATTATTCTGATTGAATCACCATGACTTTTTAAACAAATACTGTTTAAAGAAACACTAGGTGGCACTATGGGAACATTGACAAAAAGCTGGACCACAAATAGAGCTACAAAGACAGAAGGATTCTGTCACTCTGAGTCAATTCAGTCCCAGATACATTGGGAAACCACTCTAGAATTCCTGACTTTTCATCAATTAGCAGTTCATCACCGGAAATAGTGATAAAACTTCAATAGAAAAATATAACTTTTGCTGTTGTAATTATATAAAATATTTAGATATCTGGCTCACGGTGGGGTCAATAGGCACCAGGAGACAGTTGCGTAGGCTCTCCCAACTTTGGGCTATAGCAAGGGTCTCGGGGGTGGAGTCAAGTAGGTATCTGTAGCTGGGAAATTGCTGGATAGTGGAACTATGGTGAACAGCAGCAGATCTTATGGGATGCAGACTTTAATAAACAGCAGATGTGAAGAGGTAATGCGAGAGCCCCATCTGCTGTGTAGGCCACCTTTCACTTCCTCCAAGCCAAGGCCCACTGGGGAGAACCATTTCCTTCCCATGCCTTGAGCACAACAGATGCATGGCTTCCCTTTCTCTGGGAAACCTTTCCTAGAGCTCAGGTTGACGCATACAACCTGAGCACATTTATCCTAATAACCACTACAAGGATATATTCCTTTAAGAAGCTATAGAAGAAAATGGACAAAATTCCAAAAAAAGAGACTCAAAACAGTAACGCAGCTGGGTGGAGGTTGATGAATGAACTTGTGCAAGAGCCTGTGGGTGTGGCTTCATCTCTAGTACCACAAAGCTTAAATGGAGGGAGGGCGGTAAACTATGCTTAAGCTGAATTTTGAGGAAACACAACATTTTTCTTTTCCTTTTTCAAAACTTTCCTTTGGTGTGCTGGAGAATGAACTCGGGTCCTCACACATGAGCTATATGCTCATCCTTGACACTAAGCAACTTCTAGTGTTGCTTTCTCCACTGTGGACTCAGTAATCAGTCAGTTCTAACGGGAGATCCTGACTTTTTCTTTTGAAATTAAATCGAGAATATGGAAAAGGACTTTGAAGCCTGGAAAAGGCTTAGGCAATGAACTACATGGGGACACAGTAGGCCTTTGATGGCTCTGCCTGCCACCTGTTCTTTGTCTGTTGGTTCTGCCATCTCTAGCCACCTTCAGCATCTTTGCTCAGATTCACCTGGACTAGCTCTATCTGGGGACCAGTTCTTGCAGGCTTCTACCTAAAGCACAGGGAAGCCACAGGTGAAGCATACCTTTAAAGCCCCTTGGCTCTCAATCGTGTATAGCTCTGAGCCGGACAATAACCCCAAGGAAGGCATAGGAGACTGAGTCAGGGGGATTACCAGGGGTTTGGGGCCACCCGGTGCTACATAGAAAATCTGACACCAATCTGAACCACAAAGTGAGTTTGAGGAGAGCCTGTGTTACAAGTGTGAGACCCTGTCTCAGTTTTGGGAATAAATCTTTAGGTGTTACATTTTTAAACATTTTCTTTGTAAGATTTATTTTATGAGTATTTTACTCGCATGTGTATGTATATGTACCTCATGTGTACCTGGTGCCCTTAAGAAGAGGGTGTCTGGTCCCCTGCAACTGAAGTTACTGATGGTTCTGAACTACCATGTGGGTGCTGGAAACTGAACCAGGGTCCTCTATAAGAGCAACAAGTGTCTGTAACCCCAGAGCTATCTCTCCGGCACCCAGTATTTGCATTTCTATCTAACCGGCAAGCTATTTTTCTGTATCTCTTTCCCCAACGAAGCAAACGAACAAACCCCGGCAAAGGGCCCCTTCCTTACCTTTTGCGCACATGCTGCTCTCCGCTCCTGCTTGGCCTTCATCTCAGCCAGCAGCCCGCTGCCCATCACCTGCACATAGCGCCGGCCGCCCTGTGGGCTGCTCCTGCTGTCACTGCGCTCGGCCCTGCCAGCTTCCTCTGCTGAACCCTCCTCCAGGGGTTCGGGTGTCTTCATCTCTTCTGTGCGTTCTGGAGCACCATTGTGCTCGGCTACCTTTATCTCCTTCCTGGCGGTATCCACCGGTGGGCTCCGGATTGCCCCTTTCGGGGAGGAGAGCTCTTCAGTCATCAGGACTGTGGGTGGCCGCTCAGATCTGGACCTGGATTTAATTAGGTTGAGAAAGCCACTCCTCCGAGAATCCCGTTTTTTCTTCTCATCTCCTTCCCCGAGTTCGTGCGCATCTGAGGAGCGTGTGGATGACCTCCTGCACCACAACCAAGACATAGAAACTGTTGGCTTGGCCATAAAGACAAGTTCCATGAGGACTTAGTCTATGAACATGAAGGTGACCACTGCATAAACAGACACATTCTGTAGCATTTAAAAGGTTAAACCTGGGCTTAGAAACATAAAAACCGAGGATCTTTGCCATAGCTACCAATGAGGAAACTAAGCGCACAGACTATGAACCAATCTAAAGGAATCAGGCAGGATTGAAGATAGACCTGCGCTCTGTAATGATTAAAGGCTTAAGAGTGAACTGTCTTGGGGTGTCTTGGGACATAATTGGGCAACTGGCTTATTTAATTTAGGGAACACTGAAAAGGGCTTCCTTGTACATCAGTAATTATTAGGTAATTGGAGAAATCCAACACTTAGTGCTTAACCCTGGCAAATATTTGGATCTTTGTTTAAATGGAATATACTGCTGGAAGAAGCAACACAAGACTCAAGGCTGGGGAGCTGGTGCAATACCTGTGACTCTAGTATTTGTGAGATGGAGTAGGAGGGTCAGGAGTTTAAGGTGTCAGCCTCAACTATATGAAGTTCAAGGTTAGCTGGGCTACAGGGGACCCTGTATCTAAAAACAAAACTAGTCAGAATAAGCTTAAATTTTGAGATATATTTTCAGGAAGGAAAAAAAAAACTTGGGATGCTGGGGAAAAAACAAAAACAAAACAAAAAACAAACATAATGAGTACCACAAGGGACCTACTACTCAAAGCTGGAGACAGGGTCTCCCCATAGCTCCTCAGAAACTCCATCAACACTGGAAAAAAGAATAAATGCAAAAAGAACAACAAACACCCCAACCACACAGGTGAGAATAGGAACACTACTTAGAAGCCCAGCTAGCACAAAATAGCTCCATGGACCTGAGCGACTGAAATATAAACTAGGGGTCCAGGAGCTGCTAGAGCCTCAGGGGCTGCGGACGGCAGAGCAGGGTACTTCCGGAAGTGGAAGTGGCTGGGAAGCTTGCGCCATGGGGAAGACTGGCTGAAAGCCTCAAGATTCAGAGTGTTATTTCCACTTTTCAAGCCTCAGGGTCAACAATGCCTAGCCTGCCCCAAACTCAGGGCCTGAAGGGCAAACCAGAGAAACAGTGCCAACTGGGGGGGGGGGGGAGGTATGTGGCACAGCCAAGCCACAAAACAGAAATAAAAGCAAAATGTGACAGAAGCGGGACATTTAAGGTTAAATAGCACAGCTGAAGAAATATCTTAGAATGGGGGGGGGGGGGGGGAGGCAGGAACGGGAGGGGCATGCAAATAAGAAACAGGGAGAGGAGGAGAGAGTTAATAGATTAACAGAAGAAACATCAGATTGAATAAAAGATATTTAACAGAAAGTGTACTGAGGAAACAGAAGAGATTTACAAAAGAAACAATTCAAACACCCAAGAACCAATGGGCATGATTTTGAGAGTCAGACACTTTACTTGATGTGTGCCGACAAAGTGGAACAGCAAAACTGTACCCGCCTTTGGAATACAGCACCACAACATTTTGGTGTCCAGGAATACAAACACACCAAATGTTTCCAGAGAAGAGAAAAAAAACAAAACAAAATAAAATCATGCCACAAAGGATCAGGACTCAAGATGACACTGGGTTCTTAGGGGAATTCTAGAAGATAGAAAAAATAAGGAACAGTGTTTTCAGAATTCTAAAGCAAAATGCTTTACCTGATTCAATACCCAGCAATACTGTCAGCCAAAATGGAAGATCCTAAGGTTACGGTACTGCTAGCACTCCTTTCTTAGAAAGTAACCACTGAAGGTAGTCCATGAAAACAAGGGGGCAAATCTCAGCCTCTGAGAAACAGACAAGACCCACGGAGGTGGTGAAGGGAATCGTTTGCAGAGGAGGAAGGGAATGCCTCCTCCCCTGCCCCAAGCCAGCATGCTGGAACCTGGGGGGGGCACAGGTGTGAGATGTGCCCACAAAGACCAGGTGAGTGTGAACTGAGAGATTTACAGGAAGTAAATAAAGGAGAACAATGTGGCAGAAACTAAGTAAACAGAAAGGGGTGAATTGCAGAGAAGACAGCATCTATACCAGAGGACTTGTGACCACGGCATACCACACACAACAGGAATAGAAACAGGGCTTGAATGAAGCACACTGAAGCAACCACTGAATAATTAGCTAATAAAAATTATCATATAATTAGATGAAGTCAGGGTGGGGAGAGGGGGAGGGAAGGAGGGAGGAGAACAAGAGGGAGAGAGGGGGAATTCAGCAGGGTCAAGAGAAAGGGGAGAGAACAAAAGGGAAGAGAGAGGAGGGTTTCTCCTTTATATCTGTGTGATGATGTATGTACTGCCCAGGTGAAATTGGGTAGCCCTAGGGGTTCTTGGGAATAGGGGGGGGCATTGCCATGGTAACAGATCTGTGGTCCTGCCTATTTACAGGTGCAGGCACTCGGTGATGCTAACAGTCAGAGAATAGAAAGGATACACTTATCATCCTCTGTAGTCAGATGTTGACAGAATTACTACTGAAAACTGAAAAATAGGAAAGAAGTATTCTTAAGGAAAGTGGGTAAACAGTTAATGAAATAAAACCAGTTGCCTCTAGGGAGGAAGGAGTGGGTAAAGAAATAAGGGGTGTTTTTAGTTCAAGCCTTGCCATTTACTCGACATTTAAAATCATGAACAAGTAACACAGACTTCAAGCTTTCTTTACACTAACTTATGACATTTTGTGTTGCAGGATTTTCCCTGTCCAATCACATTAGGGCAGTGGGAGGCTTGTGATTGGACAGGAGAAGGGAGGCAGAACAAGCAGTTGAGGAGACAGAGAGAGAGGTCTGAGGAGGAGAGGAGGAGAACCAGAATGGAGGCCGACGTGGTGTTATCAAAATGTTAGAGTAATTGGGTTAAAGCTTTATCATTATCATTTGGCTCTGAAATTACTGTATTGGCATCTTGTAAATTGTGTTATTATTGATACATAAATCTGACTGGCTAATTATGCATCAAGAGTCTTGATTCTACCGGGTAATTAGGTGTTGAGATGGCTAACCAGGGCATCATGGGTCATTGCATGAAAGCGAGAGGAACTGGGGGGGGAGAGGGGCCTGTCCAAGAGATGGCCTAGTGGGAGCCATGTGGCCTAACAGGTGGGCCGAGAGACCGATCGAGGGAGATCACCTGGCATCTAGAGAGTTGTTAAAGTGTGGCCTGGCCCCTCTGAGAGTTGGTGGGTTCATTTTTTAATATTTCCCACATGTCCCATAATACCTGACAACTTATTTTCATAACAAAATGTAATTTTGTTATATAAAAATCACAAGTTTTTGTGGGTCCCATTGATAGTTGATGAACGGTGAGCCATGTAGTCCTGACTCATAGAAACATGACCAGAATTCTGGACTAACATCTTTGAAGAAAACAGATGCTACATATTACAAATTACCCCAGATATCGTTCAAAGACAAGCAGAGAACAAAATTGCTAGTCAGGAGAGGAAGTCACAGTGGGGCAGATGAGACAGAACACTTGGTCCACATCCACTGCTCACACACTTCTCAGTAATACAGTTATAAGGTGAAGAGCTCAGCAACGGCATCTATAATTAGAGTCATGACAGCCATCTTGAGGTGTTTATCAGCAGTGACTGTAGGCCAAGAACTATGGCAGCCTGTACTAAAATTCTCAAGTTCCTAATGTGGCAGCGTACTCCTGGAACCCCAGCATGTGGGAAGCTGAGGCAGGAGGGTGACTGATGTTAGGACGGCCGCTTTGATCTCGTCAGAAAGCACCACACTTTGGGTCCAAACAGTTCCATGTAAAGAGGTTTAATTAAGAGAAGGAGAGGGGGCAGTAGTGCCGAAAGAGAGAGAGGGGAGAGAGAGAGAGAGAGAGAAAGGAATGCTCCTCCTATTTATATCATCGCTGACGTGTACAGCCGCATAGAGGTTGAAGGCGATTCCAATGGATTCTGGGAATATGGTGCCTGTTGCTCGGCAACAGGTCTCTGAGACCCGCCCATGAGTCACTACAGCCTTTGGATGCTAACAACTGAGAGTACAAATTTTTCCTGGGCTGCTTAGTGAATTCCAGAATAGCATGGATACAGTGTAAAACTGTCTCAAAAATAAAATAAAATAGCAAAGCAAACACTAAAAAGAACAACAACAACAACAACAGAATATAGAACAACACTCTCTGAAGTGATAAGGGAAAAGAACAAGGCCTGGTATCAATTGTGAACAGAATTCTGTCTGAAGTGGCAGCAATGCATCAAGAGGGAAGTCTCCATCTTGCACTGTTTGTGTTGGTGTTTCTTAGCTCTTTTAAGAAAATGTAGTCCTCTAATCCTTAAATTCTAAAACAACCAAAAACCCAAGCAAACTCTTAAAGGGTTATGCTGCAGATCTGTACAGAAGGGGAAAAAGAAACGAAGAGAAGAAAGAAGAGGCGTGATGCCAACAATCAGCACCACTTAATTTGTGAGAGCGAAGCATTATTAAAAAAAAAAAAACTATCCAAGAATGAATGACATATCGGTGGGTCTTTCTGCTAAGTTATGCTATGTTAAGCTGCAAGACTGGTGTGAAAGACGACCAATAATTAGGTGCTAAAGCTTACAAGCGACTGTAAGCTCCACTGCCACGGATATGAGACTTAACTTATTTCCACTCTGCCATCCTGCAGAGCACAGATAAGACGCATCAATCCACAGCCCAGGCAAGCGCTTCCCCAGCTCTCCCGCCTGCCGGCCCTTGGCTATCAGCAAGGTTTAAGACATTCTGAACTTCATCTCCAAGCTGAATAAGCATTCTTCACAAACAGAGTCCAAGCTCAGAGCGTGTTCTGGGATATATCAGCTTTTAGTTACAGAGTTGAGTAACTTCAGAAAAACCATGTATAAAGACAGAAGGGTTTTAAGTTGAACATTTTTTTCCTTTTTTTTTTTTGAGGTGTGGTTGAGGCAGGATCACATATGTTCGGGTTGGCCTAGAATATGTTTTCGAGGCTGACTTTAAATTTATGGTAATCTTCCTGCCCCAATCTCCTGCGTGTAGGACTGCGAGCAAGTGCCACTATGCCCACCTCCAGTTAAAGTATCACCGACCTATCTTCTGAGGAGACAGCATCCTAGTAATAAGAAAACACAGAAGAAAGTCTTCAGAGGACACATCATTTGCTTTTCCTGGGTCGTGATCAAATGCCCAGAGATAAAAGCTATTTAAGGAAGCAACGGTTTGCTTTAGCTCACAGAGCAAAGGTACAGTCCATGATGGAGAGACAGTCATAGGGACAGTGTGAGTCGTCCATCTCCAGGAAGAAGGGAGGCGCGCTCAGCTGGCCTTCTCCTTTCCATGGAGTCTAGGGCTGGATGCAATACAGAAGCCAGTCATCAGGTTGCATCTGCCCATCTCCATGACCTAATCGAGATAATCTCTCACAGGCGTGCCCAGAGGTTTGTCTGTGTCCTAGGTGATCTAGTGCTGTCCATACCAACGGAACAGTGTAAGCTGGAGGGCCCAGCACCACCTCTTCCGCCATTTTATTGCCCAGCCTGCCAACAGATCAAATTATGATATAAGAAATTGAAAGGATGCAACGCCAGTGTGCGATGCTCGCTGCCCTGAAACGGAATCTTTCAGATGACTATGAGGAAAGCCCCCGGCCCAGCAGATGTGTGGCTTGGATGTGAAGGGTGGGTACGGGTAGGGGACAGGTCCAACAGTTCTTTGTTCAGCCGGTCCGGGGCAAGAGCTCGAGAATTAGAATTTCTAACAAGTTCTTTGTTGATACCTGGTTGGAGGACGTGTTTTATAAATTCAACCAAACAGCAACTCTCTTGTATGAGACTGTGGTGCCTCAACAACGTATAACCACTAGCTGTTTAAATGTGAATGAAACACTGTTTTGAATAAATGACTGGAAACTTACTTGCAATCCATTTTAGTCACCTTCTTGGTGAAAAACTCTTCTACCCCTTCATCCACTCTGCCCATGAGGCCATTCTGTTCTCCATCATGGGGGATGATGCTCATGGTACAGACCTGCAAGAGAAACATGACTTCACTCCACAGTCAACTCAATGCACCTTCAGTTTTGCCGGATTCAACAACCTACAACACGGCCATGATTCGCTACAATTAGGGATCGTGTGATTTGCAGGACCAGAGGGCAGGGGTAGAACCATCGCCTAGTGAGGAAGAAACCAGTTTATAGACATGCTGAGCATGATGTTGGTGACTGTGGGGCACAGGCTTTGATGACATCAGGCGTGTTTAACTCGGTATAGCTGCAGAGGGGGATGGGCTTCAAGACAGTCTGTTAGTAGCCCTGGCTGGCCTGGATCTCATTATGTGGATCAGGCTAGGCTGGTTTTGAACTTGCAGCAGTCCTCCTGCTCACTAGTGCTGGGATTTCAGGTATGTATCACCAGATCCACCCAAGAAATAGGTTTACAGAAGGTATTGTAAGCAGCGCCTGATGGGGGATCTGTATGACTGGACCAAATAGGCTGCGGAAAGTTCATGTCTGCAAGATGCTACAAAGGAAGCTATAATCCCAGTACTGGGGAGGCAGGAGGATATCTAGGAGTGGTTTCCTCTAGCTGCCTCAGCAGTTTTTCCCTGCTGTGAGACAGATTGGATAGCTAGCCCCAGAGTTCCCTGGTAGTCTGGAGAGAACAGAGGCTCCAGAGGTGGAAAGTACAAAGTATAGCTCCTCTCAGGAGCAGCTGTTTCCAGGCCTTGCTTGCACCTCCCAGGCCCTCAACAGTGGAGACAGGTTGAGAGACACCCAGCATGGCTAGATATAACCCAGGAGGAACTTTAAAAGGTAGTGGTTAGAGGAAAGCTGGTAGAGCTGGGCTGGGAAGAACAGCCCAGACCCAGACTATGATGAATAGAATCAGGTCAGTGGAGTTCAAGCCCAAAAGCACATGCTGTTAACGCTCATTTTCTAGCAAAAGGAAACGACGTGATGTGATTCAAGTCTCAGATGCAAAGAGCAGCAGGACTGTTGGAGAAGGAACAGGGATCACCCTGCGTAGGCAGGACCACGCTCACCTCCGGGAGCTTTCCAGCTTTCTCAGATAAGTCCCTGATGCTATGCACCTCTGATGACTATGGACTCTTTAAAAGGTTAATTTCTGAATGGCTAGAAGGTAAGTGCCTGTGAGGAAAAGGCAGTCCAGACAACCCTCTTGTCTCCCGCGCCAGGGTGACTGAGCAGAAAACATTTGGGGGCATAGTAAACACCTGACATTGTCTTCATAAGTCAGAAGGAGCCAGACAGAAGGAAGTGACAGCATGTAGGTCTGTTAGAGACACTGTGACCAAATGTGCCCAGAGAAAGCACTTCAGGGAGCTGAATAAGCACCGTCCATGCATGCCTCCCACAGTAACAACCAAGGAAAACAGACATGCAGAGGGAACCAGTCAGAAAAGCATCAAATGAAGGCGATGCAGGAGAATGCTCAACGGACTTGGGAGGCTGAGGAAAACCAAAAGGCAATCCTTTAAAAGAAGATTAATGGGGCAGCAACCCAATGGAGAAAGGGCACTGAAATCTATCAGGAATGGAAGATGAAGGGGTAAGGATGGTGGCTCGTGCCTGTAATCCAATACTGGGAAGAGTAAGACTGGAGGACTGAGTTCTAGGCCAGCATGAGCTGCATAGCGAATCTGAGGCTAGCCTGGAGTACCAAACAAGATCTTGTCTCAGAAAGCAAAACCCCTACTTGTGGATGCCATTCCAGTATATCCATTTTTATTATGCATAGATATATGGTCTGCTGGTTCTGTTCCTCCAGAGAACTCCAGGTAACACCAGTAGAATGGTGACTGATGGTCAAGAGACAAAACTGCTTTGCACTCCCTTAGCCAGTGACCTAGGCCTGACCCCACAAGTCTCCACTTGCTCTAAAGCTGAGAGGGCAGGAAAGCTCCCTGATGGATCCACCTGTGGTTTTGTGAACATAGTGACTTGTGACCTTCTGTTCTGTAACTTTAAAGCTTTTCTATGGTGGCACATGAGCCTGCGTTCCTAGAAATGGCCACTCATATTTGGTTTATTTCCTTAGGGGGGAATCAGTACTTCTTACTTTTATGTTTATGTAACTTTGCTGCTCATTTTGGCACAAAAATTAAGAGTGACAGAATTACCACCTCTGGCTCAGTGACAGTGACATGTGGGGATCTGAACCAGCTTCAGCTTCCAGAATTCTGATATCTAGGGAAGCTCAGTGTACAGTGGAGGTCAAAGGCAGACGCCAGACATGCCAACATCGACTTAGGATGAGCTGGCTGTACACAGCCCTGGCAAATAACCTGGTAGTCGGACAGCTGTTGAGACTAAACACTAGGAATGAAGCGGCCACACATCTTTGTCCAGATGTGTCTCCCTCCAGACATTTGTGGCATTTTGACTTTCACCTGGAATAGTGGGTAATCAAGAATAGGGCTGTTATAAACGAGATGGTTCTCAGGAAACACTGAGTTTAGAAGTCATATGGTAATTAATGTACCTTTACTGTATATCCATGTGAATGACCATACTCCTCTGTGGTTCTTGATGATGATGATTATCATTATTATTGTTATTATTATTATTGCCTCATGTAGCCCAGGATGGCTTCCAGCTTGATGTGTACTGAACGATGTCCTTGAAGTCCTGATCCTCCTCCCTTAGCCTCACAACTGCTAGGACTGTGTGTCCTAGCAAGAACTACTATGCTTGGTTCTTTTTAGTGTTTTAAATGCAAGAAGAAGGAATAACTTGCACATGACAGTGGGGTTTGATCCCCAGCATCATAAAAGCAAAATAAACAATCAAACGCAAAAACCCAAAAAAGCTCTTTCTCCAAGGTCACAGAAACACCGAACCCATCGTTACACATTCATGTCATGCTGTTAATAATTGCAGAAGTGTCCGAGCCAAAGACAGGGACCGTGTACACCATCTAGAGTACAGAGTTCGAGGCAGCATAGAGCAAGAGGTCTCCTTCCTTACCTGATAATGCCTCTCCTTTATTTAAAATAAAATATCAATAATGCTTATACATATAAGCTTGTATAACAATTCAGTAAGAATCCAAAATCAAATAAGCTGAAAAGGAAAAAAAATATTGGGAAGGAAGAAAAAAAAATACATCAGAATTTTGTTTTCTGCCTTCCGAAACTATGCCCAGCTCTTCAGATTAAAAATGAACACATCTAAACATCATCTTCAAAAGTGAGTTATGGATCACGTGGACAAGTGCAGAAATCCCGGAGCCTTCTGTGCTTTCAGCCATCCCCGATTTATCCACCCAACATTGCTGAGCACTCACTGGTTGTATTCTCAACTCATAGCCATGGGTGTATTCCTACAGGTTATGAGTTCAAAGCCATGCCTTCCTAGAATTCATAGGCATGGAGGGGAAAGTTGAGAATATGTGATGAATGATATCTCAGGGTAAAAGCCAAAAACAAACCCAAAACCTCTCCTATTATGATAGTTTTCACAGGCTGTGTACCAAGCACGCATCCATGAGAACTACTTTTCCTTCCAGCTGTCATCTCTGTGGGACAGAGGGGAAGAGGCAAGGAAGACTTCCTGGAAGAAGCATTGTTCCCATGAAGATCTGAAAGACCTGCCAGTCATCATTAGTTCCAGGGAAAACAGTAAGAAAGGGATAGAGAGAAGCCTGAAGCCAGGATGGGCATTAGGGACAATTAGGTGGATGGTAGGGTGAGTAGTGATGGCTGCAGTCAGGTTCTGCTTGTTTTCCTTTGTTTGACCCAGGGTCTCGGAAATGTAGACCAGACTGGCCTTGAACTCACAAAAATCCACCTGCCTCTGCTTCCCCAGCACTAGGATTAAAAGATGTGCCACTATGCCCAACTATAACCAAGTTTTTAACATGTTAGCTGGTGGGACCCTGAGGAAAAACAAAGAAAAAGCAGGATGACAGGGAAGACAGAATCCCAGTTTCGAAAATCTTTAGTTTAAGGTATTCTAGACCGTTCCACGTCCGAAAATGTCAAGTTCAGCAGAGGTTCTGAAAATGGATTCAAATGGAATCAACACAGCAGCAAAGATACACACAGGCCAGACCAGAGGGTGGAAGACTTTTTGTACACAGGCATGCTCATGTGTATGAGTGCTAGTATACATGTGGCATTTAGAGGACAATCTTAAGTGTCAGTTATCGCCTCCACCGTCTTTGTGGCAGGCTCTCTTTGTTGTCTGCTGCTGTATTAGCTCGGCTAGCTGGCCCAAAGACAGGGGATCACCTGTCATTGTCTGTGATGGTTCCAATGAGAAATATCCTGTGTAGGCTCACATATTTAACACTTTACTCGACCCCCAGTTGGTGGCACGATTTAAGGTTTTGGAACCTTTAAGGGGTGGAGGAAAGGACACGGGGCCTGAGGAGGCCTGTGGACACCTACCGCTGCTTGCGTAGGTTGCTGCTTCTTATTCCGCTTGGGCCTTAACTTGGTGAAGTGTTCCAGTCTCCTGCCTTCCTCTGAGGGCAGCTCAGAGATTAACCCTGAGCTTCGCTTCTCCTGTCGGACTGATGGAAAAGGCGGGTCTTCGATGTGAATCGGTACTTCTTCCAGGGCTTTATCAAGATCAAACTCCATTTCTGAAATAAGATAGATCACAAAGCAAAGGGTGATGCAAAGAGTGTGTCAGAAAATGCCTAAGGGCCAGGCCTGGCAGAGTACAACTTCAATCCCAGCCCTGGAGACGATAAGGCAGGAGGATTGCTGAGTTCAGACCAATCTAGGGTGCATACTCAGACCTTCTAAAAAACAGAACAAAGGAAAAGGAAAGAAAGAAAGGAGAAAGTAAGAGGAAACAGAAGATGGAGAGATGGAGGAAGGGAAGAAAGAAAGGGGGGGAAAGAGAGGGAATAAAGAACAGAGAAGCCGAGTTCCATCACCAAAATAACAAAGTCCTGAGAAATCTATACACATACTCTTCCGCTTTGTTCTGTTTTTCAGACAGGGTCTCTGTAGCCAGAACTCACTGTGATTTCTAGCCTGAAACTCACTGTGTACTCAGGCTGACCTCTAACTCAGGTCTATCCTCCTGCCTCAGTCTCCCAAGTACGAAGGTTACAGGAATGAGCAACCATACCTGGCCCCTGAAAGTAATTTCTAAGTCAACTGCTCCTCACCCAGTACCCAGATCTTTCTCAAGTTACAGAGTGGATCCCTGTGGAGAGTGTGAACTCCCTGCTGGGTGTTCCCCAGTGGTAGGGAAGTGGTCCGCATTAGTACCACACTCACCAAAGGCCCTGGAGACAGGCCGCAGCATTCGGCTGTGGATGCTCTTCCTCTTGGATTTAGGGGTCATCTGGCAATCAGACAGAGGCAATACTTAGGTGAACAGGGAAACGTGTCTCTCAAACCCAAAAGGTACCAGGGACCGAGTGAGTGATTAAGACAGGTTGCAGTTTCACTACTTTACTATGGCTCCGCTGTAGCTGCTGCTAGGTTGACTAGTCGGAGAGGCACTTACAGATTTCTAAATGTTTAGAACCCTCACAAGTGATTCAGCCAACTGCTCTTTTATCCTACCCCTCTAGCCAGTTTTAAAAAAAAAATCTATTCCTACAGCTGAAAAGAACAGGGGATGATCATTTAACGCCAAGCCATACTCAAGAATGTCAAAACGGAGATAAAGAATCAGACTCAAGGACTGTAAAAATCAGTCACAAAAGCACTGAAAGAGATTATTCATGACTGTAATTGTCGGTTGTCACAGCAACCTGGGTGCAGGCACACTGAATGCAACCTCTGTCTGTCACTTCAACGCTTTAGGTAGCTTAACTCTTTGTTTCTCAGTGTGTCATCAGAATTTTAGGACAGTGTGCCTCAACTTAAAACTATCGACTGGCATTTCTCAGTAAACATCTTAGATCCCGCTAGAGTCCTTTAAAAAAATAAACCCCAAAGCAAGGTCAAACTTGAGAACATCTTCTAAGAGTCAAGCAACAATTCACATCTGTCATCCAGTGGGCCTTCCACCACCACCTACACTTGTCACCCAGCATGGGTCATCTACCACCACTGGCACTGCCACCCAGTGTGGACCATCTACCACCACCCACAGCTGTCTCCAACAGAGCATACACACATGCTGAGGCTGGGAAGCATCTTGGGCATCCAATATACATATAAACTTGAAGGTCATCACCAAGTCATGGGATGGATAATAAACACTAATCAGAGGACCTGGGCCAGAATTGAAACCAGAGAAGGGGTTAGCCCAGGAATTTTCTCACTCTGCCATTGCTACCAATACTGCAGCTGTGGTTAAACTAGCATGATACTAACTGTTTTAAATTTCATTTTTATTCTCTGTTTTCCAGAGGGAAGAATAGGTAAGGATTTTGGAGACAAGCTCAGACTATGTAGCCTAGGCTAACCTCAAACTCACAATCTTCCTGCCTCAGACCCTTAAATATTGGGACTTTAGGCAGGTGCCACCCTGCCTGCCTTAAAAAACTGATCCACATACAAATTAAGAGATAAATAGAGCTGAAAGAATATTGCATACTTTGGTATAACGATAATCAGCTAAAGCTTCCTCAAATTCTGTTCTTTAAAGGAATAAACGGGTTCACATTGGCCTGGAAAGGCAAACAGCTTTTCAGTTTCGACAGTTACCTTGTTTTTTATAAAAATACCCATTTGTTACTATTTAATGTTGGGAGAAAAGGGAAATAAACGCTGAGTGATGAGATTCACAAACACAATAGCTTTCCCGAAAGACCAGCTGGAGGTGGCCAGACTGCGGGAAGCTCACAGGTTGCACGGGAGCAGTGGACTGGCCTGGAAAGCAACTCACTTTTCAGACCAAGCAAAATTACAACAGGGTCTATTTATAAGGAGAACCTCTGACAAAATACATGTGTTTTTAATACCTTGCATATTATCTCAGTAGTGAAAAGGATCTACAGGGAAGCCAGCACCAGGCATATGGTATTCACCCATGATCCCAGCACAGAGGGATCCCAAACTCAAGCCAGCCTGAACTTAACAGCAAGTTTGACCTGAGCCTTGACTACACAAGACCTTGTCTGAAATACACAGGAAAAAGCAACAAAAACTAAGCTTGGGATAGAATTTTATTCAAATAATCGTAACTCAGAAAGAAGTTTACAATGCATGTGTGTAGGAGACCTGAAGATTTGTTTCCTTCTCATGCCTCTGGATTTGGTTTTTAGAGAACACTTATGGGTAAAAGCAAGCAAGCCAGCAAGCAAACAAAAAGGCAAACAAGAAACAACTTAGCTCAGGTTCCCTTCTCCTTAAACCCATTATGATAGAGAGGAAATGCATGTGAAATGTGTCAAAATTGTAACATTTTATATCAGTACACTAACTTTAATATATGAAAAGGGGTACATATATAATTTCATGTACAGATAAAGGATAGATACTATCTAGAAAAAATGAAACTCATTTGCAAACCTGGTGACCTATAAAGAGAATATCTTGAGTATTGTACGGATGCAACACCTGTCAATAGGTTAAAAAAAAAAAAAAACTACGAGAAAGGGTAGAGTAGAAGGTGGGACATCCCAGAGGCAGAAATAATTCTGGGATAGTGCCAGGCATGGGAGAGTCACCCCAGAAGATGTGACAAGATGGACACGTGATACTTGAGCATAGGTAACCAGCCACATGGCAGAATTGTAGATTAGAGTAAATGGGTTACAATAAGTTATGATCTAGTCAGAGAAGAGCCTCACTATGTCACCAATGTATTTGTAAATCTATTTTTGAGTCCAAGTCTTATTTCTGGGAGCATGGGGCTAGAAGGAAGAACCAGGACCAAACGTCTACGGTGACCCACTTATTACAATAAGTCGTTTAGCTTGACCTAGTTTTGGAGACACATTAAAACATAAAAGTCACTGGACATTTCAGTGGCTGACATGTATCAAAATGAAATTATTTTTCTTACTAGAATTGTGTTTCCCAGCATTTCAAAGCCTGGTATAAAGTTCAAATATCAGGGGGAAATGTGGTCTAGCATATTTCATTGTGTTTCTGTACATGAATACCTTTTGTGAGGGAAGTTGTTTTGCTTTGTTTTGTTCGTTTTGTTTTTTTTGAGACAGGGTTTCTTTGTGTAGCCTTGGCTATCCTAAAACTAGCTCTATAAACCAGGCTGGGCCCAAACTCATAGAGATAGATATGCCTGCCTCTGGCTCCTGAGTACTGGGATTTAGAGGAAAGCCACCACCACCCCACACATGAATGACCTTTCTAAGAGCTGAGACCTGCTAATTATATTTCCTATAAAAGTCCCTTGTTCTTACGATCTCTGTTAGTTCTCAAGTCTTGCCATACGTGGAAAGGGCTGATGGTTCTTGGCTAAAGGGAGCAACGGCAGCTCAGCTGGTTTCTATACCCACCATGAAGAACGCAGCCAAGCGCTGAGGACTGCATCAAGCCTGTGATCCCAGCATGGAAAAGGCTGAAGCAGGAGGACTGCTGCAAATCTGAAGCGAAGGGCTGCAGATAAGACTCTGTCTTAAAACAATGACGGACTCTCCAAGGGCCAGGGGCTTCATTTCTTTCTCTCAACCTCACCTCTTACAAGCTGGGCCTTTTCTTTGCAATGCTTTCTTTCTTAGTTTTATGGAAAATACAGACTTGCCCAGTCTCACTTGCTTATTCTTATAGCAGATATTCAGCTTCTCTAGCCATTCATTCGCACGTTTACACCGCTCCTCCTCCTCATGTCGGTGAGGCTGATAAACTGTATCCTGGGAGGACTGACTGCAGTGGCCCCTCTCAGAACTCTGAGTGCTCTTCTCCTTTTGTACCAAAATGAAAGGGTTAATTCCTTCAGATAGTGGATAGTTCTCATCCGCTAGCTTTGGCCACCTGTCAAGGGCTAAGCAACTTTCAGAGTCAAGGAAATCACGGCTGCTCATCGGATCAAGGGCAGGGACAGCTGAAGCAGAAGGAGAGGGGCTAGCTTTAAGCCAAGACAGAACTAACTTTTAAAAATGAATCTTATGAGTAAGAAAAGGATAAATATGTTAAATCTTCATTTTAAAATGCAATTTTAGAAGGAAACCCTAAATATAGACTCTCCCATCTTGACACTACAAAGTGCCAAGAAATCTGTACCATGCTATAAGCGTGAACAGCACTCCACGGCTGATTCTGAGGAGACCAAAAGCAGCGTGGTTATCAACGTTACTTGGAAATCTTACTCACTGGATCTAATTTTTATAATGAGTGTAAAACTATTCTGCTTGTAGCTCAGCAAAGATCTGTCCACTGTAAATTATGTAACCGCAATTTACAAAGTAAAGATAGCTCTTGGTTCACAGTAGCTTCCCCCGTCAGACCCACTTCTAACAGGTGATCCTTAAGGATGCTAGTTTTTAAAAATAAAACTAAAATTGCTTGAATCACCATGAAGACAGGATGAGGTAGTTTCCTTATTAAAAGCACTTTTTTTTGTGTGTGCCAAGTTTGTACACACACAAAAAAGTCTATAATGCTCTCATTTCAAGCTCAAAAACCAAAATTATTTTCTTCTTTCTCTAAGGCAAAAGGATTCCCCCTCCCCCACTAAATCAATTCCAGTTGAGAAGCAGATCAGGAAAGTCTAACATGAAGAACAAATCATAATGCCAGTTTTCTATAGTCCTGGGCCTGCAACAAGCGATATGACAAGAATGACAAATACTTGGGCATTATGCCCTTGAGTCTTAAGAACTACCTCCCTTCCCCCAAAATGTGGCATCCTCCTCATCCAAGTTCTCTTACTCTCACGCATCCAGCTGGGGAGATTTTCAATTCACCCCTTGGTTTATTTAAGACTGAACCATCTGGTCAACCCCAATCCTGTCTCTAAATTGTTGCCTATTTCATTCAGGATCTGCTGATGGGCTGACAACATCTCCCAGGAGAGCAGCCAGGCCATGCAGAAGCTAATGGAGCATGACAATGCCAACCAGCAGGGCCAGGGACTGCAGTGCCACTGGAGGATACTTACACTTGTACAGCAGAGAGTCTCCATGCAGCAAAAGGAAAGAAAAAAAAAATATGAATGGAAGAGAGACAAAGCAATAGCGTCACAAGAAAAAGGGAGGGAGGGAGAGCATTTACAAACAAAGTGGAAAAAGCTAAAATACATAGAAAGCCATTGCAGCAGAGGGACAGGGCGAGAGCGGTGCCAAGTTGACTGCACAAAGCATCCACCCTAGCTTCTAATAAGCAGAAGCGCAGTTATAGCTTGAGAACTACAATGTTCTTCCATACAGATTTGAACTCTTTTTCCAAGTGCACAGTGACACCATCAGCCGCCAGGGCACGCCGTGGCCAGAATACTGGACAGATATTAGAAAACCCCTGCACGGGGTCTCTCCTCACCCCTGCAACAGTGTGAGGCCTGGGTATCTTTGGGTAAACACAGATGTCTCCTGAAAGCCCATTTATATCCCTCTTTGCTCTTCGCTGCCTTTCGGGAGATAAGCACTTGTAATTCTCTCACTCCCTCAGTTATCAAAGCTTCTTACAGACCCGATGCTGGAATCCCACTCGTTAGACCAGTCAAAGTGCAACTAAATATTTTCTGGTGGGAATTACCATTTTACATTAAAACGCCACAGCCATTGGCCACCACTGACAGCTGTGAACATATCTTATTATTTTTAATTTATTTTAAAAGTTGTACTTGAGCCATCAGAGAGTTTGAAAATAGCATGAGGTGACAGAGAATCCTTCTGAAGTTTCCAGAAGGGATGCAGTGTGGAAGGCTCTCTACTCTGCCTCTCTGAGGCCGCCTTCTTCTCAGTTCTGTATTTTATGCTCAACATAAAATGAAATGAAACCACAGGGCTCCTCAGGCTGTTTGTGTAAACCGCGTGCATCACTGCAGAGGAAAGGCAGGATGTAAGGAACAGCCATTCCTCATGACCACCCCTGCCATCATGCACACACACAGAAAGGCTTTCCCTGGCAAGGTCGGGGGAAAGCCTCACCCTCAGAATTCTACTTTTACACTCACTAAGCATTTTTCTTTCAAACATGGTTAATTTTATGACCTATCAAGTGAGCACAGACACACACACACACAAAAATATTTGCTAAGTGAAAGGAGAAAGAGTAAAAATACATTTTCAAATCTTCAACTGCGGTGCCTGTGTGAACACAGGAGCTCCCAGAGCATCCAGGAAGGGTGATTATAGCGCTTAGTATGAGGAGTGAGTCTCATAGATCATCTTAGGCTTTCTCCTTCTGAAAGGTTAATTCATCAAGACAAGTCCTCTGCCCCAATTACACACTCAGTGATTATAACAAGTAACACCAAACAGCCTTTTCATTGGTTCATTTCCTAAAGTGACAGTCTCCATGAAGAAGGAAACCATGGCAACCAGCAACTCAACATTTAGACAAGGTGAAAACCTCCCATCCCTCTATGTCTTTAGAACTCTCTTAGGCTGTCCTGATGTTACCATCTCTACACTAAGGCAGGAAGGCATTGCAAGCAGAAAGAGGCATCCACAAAATGGGTTCAAACTCTGGATTGGCTCAGTTATGGAATCTGGATCAGTGTTTTTATAATTTCAGGCTGGTTTTTCAGTTTAAAATAAATCACCATGAGGATGAAGTAAGATACAGACTATGAAACACTCACTACAGCACCCAACAGACCAGGATGCAACACGCTGACCTCACGAGCTTCAGTAAACAGCCCTGACTTCCAAGGGAAGAATAGGGTTGGGAGAGATTAAGTGAAAAGTAGGGTTTTTTTCCCCCCACCGAAAAATATCTGGAATGATCTAAAAACCTACTGTTGGGGAATGAATAAATGAAACGGACAGGAAACACTGGTTCATAGATGCGAGGGTAAATGATGGAATGGCAGCGAAAACCAGAAAAACATATAAAGCAACATGACGAAATTGCCAAGCAATGTTTATCAAAAAGTTACAAAATGATACACATTGGCATGCCAGCTACATATATTCTAAAGCCAGGAAGCCACAGCATCAGCTAGCTGCTCATGAAACAGATGTATGTGTAAACATGGAAAACAACTGTCCCTTCACACTATGATGGGAAGAGGAAGGTGAGAAGGATAGCTGGTCACAGTGACTGAAGGTGGCCATTAAGCTGTTTGTAATGCTTAAGATTATTCAAGATTCCACAGAGATTACAGAATCCCTACAGTTTGCTGGTTCCTCTTGGAGAAGGGACAGAATGGCAGTGAACAGAATAAGCTCCCTGCCGAGTCTGAGTCTGGGTTCTCGTGTATACCTTTAGATAAAAGATGCTGGCCTGCCACCAGCTGGTATGGGCATTTGGCACTGAAGAAGATGTTTAATAGTGGTTCTGGTTGCCCCCACTCTGAAACTAGAATTATCTTACAAGAGGGTACCACAACTGCAGGCAAGCCCATGTTTTTTAATTGATGATTGATATAGAAGGGCCCAGCACATTGCAGGTGATACCACCACTAGGCAGGTGGTCTGGGGTACAGAAGCAAGTAAGCTGAACAAGCCACGAAGAACAAACTGGTAGGCAGCACTCCTTCATGGCTGCTGTTTGAGTTCCTGCCCCACCTTCCTTCAGCCAGTGATGGAGTGTGACCTGAGACCTGTAAGCTGAAATAAACCCTTTCTTTCCCCAAGTTGCTTTTGATCATGATACTGTACCACAGCAAAAGAAATCCTAAATAAGACAAACTGTTTAGTAACACCTCAAAATGTTTGTTCAGAATCAAGTCTAATCTATGGAAAGGACACACGGTAACTACTGTAAATCTGGACTTCCTCCATAGGAGCTCAACAGAAGGCCCCCAGATACTACCTGCAGACCACCTTCTGCTATGTATTAATGATAAAAATGACCCAGTAGGTCAAAAAAGTTTGAGGGTTTAAAAAGTGATATACTATAATAGGCAGGAAGAAATCTATAAACTTCTTAAAATGACTCAGGGTTGTTTTACATGAATAGGTGTTTTGTTTAATGCTACTGCTGATTCAAAAATTTCCAGAGAAGTTGCCTTCCAACACTTAGGGGACAGTGTTCCCTGGAACGCAAGATCCTAATAAATATGAACTTCAATGGTGTTAGTGCTTAGCCTACTTAACAAAATTCTTTTGTCAGACATTTAACAGTTCCTTAGTAAGACAGCAAATTTGACTTCATGGACTGGCCGAGTCCAGGTAAGACGAAGGGAAAATTCTTTGAAACAACAGGTGATGGAGTATTGAACTTCAAGCACAGTAGCTTGCAGTGGGACCCCAGACAGCAAAGGGCTGCGAAGCCCTGGCTCATGCAAAGCTCTGGCTCATGCATTCCAACTACAAGAACATGCTGGTCAAGTAGATTTACCCTTAAGATAACTTTATAAATGAGTTTAGAGCGTAAGCTGGACGTGTCTGGCTGGAGGTGAGCACTTTTTATAAGCTAATGGTCAAAGCATTTATTATAGCATGTGTTATTACAAACCCCAGGGATTTTGTTGTTATTTTTTTGTTAGACAGGGTATATTTAGTCATGGCTGTTGTAGAACTTGGTATGTACACTAGGTTGGCCTCAAAATCACAAAAGTCTTGCCAGGCTCTACCTCCAGAATGCTGAGACACACCCAGCTGGAAGATTTAAAGATATAGCAGGATGCTTTTGGAAATATAAGTTCTGTGCTAAAAACACATCTAAAAAAAAATCATACAAATCTGGCTGAAATAGGAGAATGCCTAGAGGTAGGTGAGCTCAAGAGCTTGCTGTGGGCACCTCCTTCACACCCCACTTCCCAGGCATCTACTGGAAGATGAAATGAACATCTTTAGGTGGGAAAGGTAACCTTGAAGAATTCTGGCAAAGGAATGAGTGAATCGAATCATTACTTCAACCCAACATAACTGGTATTACTACAGCCACTGGTAGCCATAGCAGCATTCTGCTCACAGGTGAGACAGTGAGGACTCAATCTATTGTGAAGAAGAATCCATTCAGGACTGGGTCGCCGCTCAGTGGGTGAGTGCTTGCCTAGCATGTGCAAGGCTCAGACCAGGCTCGGCACTGCCCAGCATTGAGAAAGAAACAACAGGACACAAAAACCCAAACCAACAAAAAGTGAACAAACTTTTCAGTCAGATACGTTCACTTGACTCCAACACTTTCTGTTTTTGTCTCACACTTGTAATAATCAAGTCTTCTACACGGACTTGCATGGTTCATAAACTGGCACCCACTTCTTTGGACATGAAATTCTACAGATGTATACATTTACTTTCCCCTTCAACTATTTAAATGCTTTTAATCTTATAAAAAGAGGGGTTATCAGTACAGGGACTCTTCCCTTGTATTCAGTAGGTCGCGTGCTGTCACTCCAGGGTGACATTTTACGCTGTCCCTCACCCCTTTTACACACAGAGATTTTGTTGGAACTGTTTATTACATTTATTTGTTTGTGTATGCATGTGCTCATGTGCTCTAGTGCATGCATACATGCCATAGCACATGTGTGGGGGTCAAAGATCAACCTGCAGGAGCCAATTCTCCCCTTCTACCATGTGGGCCTGGGGACGGATCTCATATTGTCAAGCTTAGCAGTAAGCACCTTTACCTGCTGACCCATCTTGTCATGGTAGAACCATTTAAAAGGGTAATATATTTTCATATTTCCTCTTTGATCATCTGTGATCATCCCGAGAATGACATATTCCTTTGAACCTATGCATGATTATTGAATCAAAGGAAATTAAAAGCCATTACATAGTACGTAATTCATATATTATAGTCTATGTTCACTGTGTTCGCAACCATACACTATAGTCCTGCTTTTGTATTCTTTGAGACAGGGTCACTTGTAGCCGAGGCTGGCCTCAAACTCCCAGTGTAGCTAAGGATGATGCTGAGCTCCTGGTCTTTCTGCTTCTGCATTCTATGTGCTGGCATATGCCAGTGTCAGACTCTCTCAATTATCCTCAAACATACAACATCCCCTCCTCTTTAGGGCTGGGACCTAGAGAAGAATTATGTGTAAGAGTGCATCCTTCACCTCTTCTCTAACCCAGCACCCACCCACCTCCTCCCCTATCCCACCGAAGCCTTTCTTCTTCTTAATAGCGACTGCTGTGAAGGCTGTTGCGCAGGCTCGCTTGTGTCTTTCCATTTCATCATAATGAGATGCATGTGAACATCTTTAGTCAGGAGTGCCACACAGTGGGTGTTTGACCTGCTGGGTCAGTCACAACAGGTATCCCGAGTCACGTGGGTGCACTATTGTTGAGGATGCTGCTTGGTCTCTTGATTGGAGTGGGGACTTCCTAGGTGCTTCACTGTCAAGTGCCACTCCCCTCTGTCATTAACAGCCACTCTGGGAAGTGCTACTTTCAGTCCCTGCAGAGAGCCTATTTTTAAACAACTACCACAATCCTTGCCTGAATTAGTGAGTACAATGAGAGCTCTAAAGATGGATTTTTTTTTTTACTGCTTTCTCCTTCCTGTATCTATTAGCTACCCTTCTTTTATAAGCCTTTGTGACCACTCCTTTCTTGATATATGGTTTTTGAAGCATTACTAAGAACATGTGGGTTTTTTAAAAACTAATTCAGTGTATAATAAGACTTTGCAATTGCTATTCTTTCTGGTACTCAGTGTCCCACTGGAGTCCATTCAATCTACCCTGCATGTCCTTTGAGATGGTCTCTCTGGATATAATAACCAATCCTCGCTCTTTGATTTAAGACATCCTTGGCTGACCTTGTACTTCTCTGTGCACTTTGAAAATGGATATAGGTAATCCCTGTTTAATGAACTACATGAGAGAACCTAAGTACTGCCGATTAGATTATCTGCTGAGTCAATGCTCAAAGGGAAGCTGAATCTGTTCTTAATTGATTTATATTCTTAAATGTCTAGCTTGATGTTGCCACCTTTGTACTTAGAAAGGCATTTTTAATGCATCCCCATTTTTAAAAGTCTGAGGTAGTGTAAATCAGCTGAGGAAAACCAGATGCAGTTCTTTCTTTGTTAACTGTTAGATAGCATGGAGTACTTACTTCCCTCAAACCCGAGGAAGATGCAGAGGAAGGCATCAACTCTAAGAAAGCTGCAGTAAGTCAGGGGACAAGAGGAGGAAGGGTAGGAGATGGAGGGCGTGCCATGCTTAGCCCTCACACTGTTAAATCAGCTCTCTGCACTGCCCTTGTTAGCTCTCCACCACAGTCTGGTTTCACCTACAACGTGAACTGGCACTGTGGATGCTCAGACACACACTCTGAGAACAGTACGGGCCCGCCCAGAGCCGGTAGCACAGTGGAGTGCTGTCCTAAAGTTGAAATGGTTCATTTCCTTATTTTTTTCAGATCTACAAATATTTTTTGATGAAATAAAATTAAGCCATTACCTGCTTACGATGCCACTTTCACCAGGGACCAGGAAACATTTCACTTTTTATCCACTCTAATCTGATAAATGAACCCAAAGCAAAATTTCACACTTGAGTACTCTCTTTAGAAATGAATAGAATATTTTTCTTGATATCAGAGGAAAAAAAAAAGAGGAAAGAGAGAAATTATCTGGTTCTGACTTCAAGAAACTATGTTTGTTGTTGTTGTTGTTGTTTTCTAAGATGGATTCACATTGTAGCCTAGTCTGGTCTTAAACTTTCTACATAGCTCAGGTTGGCCTTGAACTTCTGGATCTACCTGCGTCCATGTCCAGAGTGCTGGAATTACAGGTATGTACCACACTGCCTGAAAGCATGTATCTTTTAGCAAGTGGTAATTCAGATGGACACAGGGATGTGATATGTACTAATAGCAATGGGTCCTCTGCTCCTATGATAGTACAGTGAAAGAGAGAGCAGAGGAATCCCTAAGAACTTTGCTGTACAGTAAGATGGTGCTGCTGCAGCTTCATGGAAGCTCTGTCAGCATCTGTTCCCATTACAGGGAAAGGACGAGGAAAATCCCTACTGAGTATCACACCTCTGGAATGCATATTAAAGCTACTTAATTTAGAAAAATCCATTTGCCATGGAAGGCAAGAATAAGGAGGCTAGGGGAACACTTCTATACTCATCTCCAGACTAGTCTCCACGGTTTGGTGACATCATGAAATTAGCTCTGTAACCGTGGCACAAGGTAATAGCTGACAACAGTGTCAACAGAGAACATACTAAAGCCTGCAACAGTTTACTCCTTAAAAAAGTAATGTGGGTGGTGAGATGGTGCAGCAGGTTTATAAAGGCTTTGCCACCAGTCCTGAGGGCCCAAGCTCCATCCCGGGAGCCAATGAGGTAGAACTGACTTCCCCTCACTATTCCCTGTAGTTGTGCAGGGAGGGAGAAGGAGGGGGAGGAGGGGGATGGGAAAGGGAGAGGGAGAGGCAGAAAGAGAAAGAATAGAACAGTCAAACAAACTGCATGGTACCAAGCAGGGGGACTTCAGGTTTGGTGAGTGGAGATTCTGGGAGGATGCTTAGTCTCACCACAAGGCTCAAATCCCATGAATTCCAAGCTTTTCTGAGATCAAGACTTCAAGTTTCTTCATTCTAACTCTTTGTCCTCAAACAGTGCTTTGGGAAACATGCCTCATCAGACCTGGGAACCTGGTCTGTTCTAGAAACCAGAATATTTGCTATGCTTTGCTGTTTGCATCTGTGGCATATGTGTATGTGGCATATGTGCTTCTGTGGGTGTGTAAGGGGAGTGTTCACTCGAGAGTGTGCATGTGTGTGCATGTGTGTAGGCAAGAGGTAAATACTGGGTGTCTTTTTTGTTTTCTATCTCATTTATAATCTATTATTTCTTTAAAGACAGGGTCTGCCACTGAATCTGGAGCTCACTAATCTGGCTATCCTGGTTGGCTGGCAAGCCCCAGGGATCAGCCTCTCACTGACTCTCCAGCAATGGTATTTTAAGTCCGTTGTAACCATATGTGGACTTTTATGGGATGCTGGAGCTTGAACTCAGGTCTTTGTGCTTGCTGGGTCATCTCCCTTGCTCTCATCCCATTCATATTGACTCCTTTTACTTCTCTTCCCTTCTGATTAGATTCCAAAGAGAGGCTCTGAAAATTATACGATGCATTACTTGATTGACTCATCTTTCTTTTGGTTTGAGACAGCGTCTCACTCTATATTGTAGGTATGACTAAAATGCCTGACACAGCCTAGGCTAGCCTTAAAAGAAAAATAGTAAATTCAAATGTTCACCAGTCGGCCTGTGCCAGCCTACCTAATGCAGTGATTATTGATTGGTCTGAACATCCTGCTATTTCCGTCATTTTAGAGCACTCCTTTTTTTTTCCCCTCCAGTGGAAAAATGTGATAAAGTTTCTCTTGAGCCACAGGTTAGCCTTGGAACTTGCTATGTAGCCAAATATGACTCTGAACTTCTGAGTCTCCTGCCTCCACCCCCTAAATCCTGGGATTTCAGGTGTGCACCCCCATGCCTGGCTTAGGAAATAATTCGACAGAATCTATTTCGTCAATGAGAGAATGTCAAGAACACAGTGATACTGTACATTATTTTTTTCCCCTCTGGATTTGAACTTGTTTAAAATGACCTCAAGATTTAAGACAAGCTACAGTGAAAAGTTGGGTAAACTTCCTATGGAACATACTTTTCATATATGTCCAAGGGTATTAGTTTATAGCGAAGCATGAGTGGCTTGGTGCAGATGGGTACAATTTCTTTTGTTCCCAGAAGAGTCGTTTATTAAATCTCCAAAACTTGGGACTTCCACATCAAGTCCCATGCTCATGGGGCATTGGTTCCTTTAGTTCTTTGGATAAGAGGCCACAAAGCACATAATGAAGAGCTTTGTCACAGCCACCAAAGAGAATCTTTAAAAGCTGGGCATGGCGGCCAGACAAGAGCCTATCTCAAAGTACACAGAGGGCAAAGCTGGTCTGGGGCATATATCTGCAGCATGAATTATATGGGTGTGGTGACCACCAGGCCCAGAGCCCTGTTGTTAATTATCTACAAATCAGCAGCTCACTAGGGCCTCGTAAGCATTTTGGTGGGCATCAGTAACATCTGATTCTTCCCAAACCTGCTCTCTTCCAGCCCACTCCCCCTCATACTGTAGCACAAGGCCATGTGTGAGAAAAATATGGCTTCTGTTTTCCCTTCCAGCCTCAGCGAGTCTCTTTCCCTTTACTCCTGTTACACTATAATGAACAGTATTCTAACTGGTTTCCTCTGTCAAGCTCCCAAGGCTCTCTCCTGGGTTTACTTACTCATCCTCTTCCCCAGCAACTGCTTTTCCAAATGCCAGTGTACCCTCAGTAACTGTGTACCTAGTACAAATGCTTAGAACCTTCCACCAGGAAGCCCTCCTTGACAACATCCCTCCCCTGGTAGCCTTCTCTGTTTCCATAGCAACCAGCACTCTTCTCTTAGAACATACTATCCAACTGTATCTAACCGTATTAATGAAGAATCACTTCAGTCCAAAAATGAACATGGACACATAAAAGATAGATTTTTTTTTTTTAAAGAAAAATGATAAACTGAGATGAAGAAAAACATGAGGTCAGAATTATGGCTGACTACCACAAGTGATACCATGTAAGGCGCTGGCTGCTTTTTATGGTCAAGCACATTCCTCCTGCTCTCAGCTATTGAACTGGTAATACTGACAGCGGCTTCCAGCAGGGGTACAACCATGTGTAAGGGTACAGAGTCCACTGCTGGGAGGCAATGCCTGGAGTTGCCATGAGTCTACTTAAGAGATTATTTTTTTAGTCTGTGGTCTATGTATACAGGCTCCTATGTGTGCAGAGGCCAGAGGTCGATGTCAAGTGTCTTCCCCTATATCACTCTCCACACAAGACATGTTTTGAGAGAGAGAGAGAGAGACTGACTCTCCCTGAACCTGGAGCGCACACAACATTTCAGCCTGACTGGCTCACCAGCAAGGCCAGTGCTGGGATTACAGATGTGCACTGCCACAGCCAGCTTTTTTAGATGGTATCTGGGTATCTGACTCAGGTCCTATGGTTACTCAATGAGCACCTTACTCTCTAAGCCACCTCCTCAGCTCCACGTGCCTCCTATGTAAGGTAGTCTGAAATAGAGTAGGTAGCATGCATGACAAGTTTTCACACATGCAGGTATGCACAACGGAAACAGACCCTTGATGTAATCTGATACTATGTTCATACTTTAAAAAAAAAAATGCTTAGGATAGGTCTTAGTTGCTACTATGTAGCCCAGGCTACCACTCAAATTCACAGTAACTCTTCCGCCTCAGCTGTCCAAATGTTTAGATTACAGGCATGAGTCACCACAGCCAGCCTGTTCCTACCTCATGGTCCACACCCATGTGTGTGGCACGGGGGACTGAACTTGACTTTGCACATGATAGGTATGCACACTACCACTCAACAGCATCCCCAGCCTGCTTTTGAGTTTTCATTTTAAAGTCTGGGTCTCATGAAGTTGTCCCAGCCTTGAACGGACTCTGTCTTCCAGGCTGCGCTTGATCCTCCTGACTCAGCCATGTTCCCACCCTTTCCTTCTCATAGACCTTACGATGGAAAGGATATGCGCATGCCTCCAGAAAGAAAGCCTTTCTGCCTGTGACCTCGTGTCAGTGCTACACTCCCGCTTTCCAACGTCTAAGCAAATCCAGGAGTTGAAGTTACTTGTGCGTCAGCTCCTGGATCTATCCAAATTAGCATTCTGATGGTGCCCTTCAGTATGGCAAGCCTATTGGGAAGCCGTGAATATCTGGTACACAATAAATATTTCATGGATAAACATGGATAAATGGGTCTAGCCTTCTCTTTGGAACCAGAATTTCTGACAATTCATCACTTATGTAACACTTGACCAGTAAAGAGTCCTTCTGCCTTGTCCCTCATGCTATTATTTTTATTTCATTGTTTATTCTGGAACAAGGACTCATGTAGCCCAGGCTAGCCTAGATTTCCCACTTTCACCTTCTAAATGTTGGGATTACAAGCATGTGCTACCACACCACAATCCTGGGTTTTACTGAGGGCCAGCAGCCATCTCTCCAGTCCCTCTTTCATCTGTGACCCAGGTAAGAGCTCTCCATCAAGGACCTCCATATTCCTCTCTTTTGACAGGGATGTCCTCTCACTGTACACCAAGTTCATTCTTAGAATCTACAGACAATCCTTTTCCAAATTGAAATATTGTTGATTTCAGGACCAGGACAAAAGTCTTTGCCTCACTAGGTATAGTGTGTACACAATGGTAACCCAAGCATTAAAAAAAACTAGGGCTGGAAGATCAGGAGTTCCAGGCTAGCCTGGACTACAAGACAGCCAGTCTCAAAACATACAGTAAAAAGTGTTTCTATTATGAGCTAAAATTAATCTCTTTTTGCCAGAGTGTTTTCACAGCCATAGAAATGAAACTAAGACCTGGGCTGGGGTTGGGGGTGGTGGTGGTGAAGTAGTAGTTACATGTTGTCATAGTCCATAGCCGCTCTAAAGTGCTATCCAGATAGAAAGGCTACCACAGACTAAATCTGCAAAGAGAAATTCAACAGTCATGATGTGGACCAACTCTTGTGCAAGTTAACATGAGTGCAGCCGGCTATAAATGAGACACATTGACCACAGCCTGTGGTTTTCAGCCTTG
>JADRCD010225433.1:0-17999 GCA_019843815.1 Montemys delectorum | reverse complement strand
ATTCTGCCTATGAGATGGGCATGGACAAATATAGAACAGAGACAGAGATAATACCCTACCAAGACTGGCCTAAATTGACCTTTTATCTTTCTTTGGTTGTATTGAGCCACAGGGAAAGGGCAAGTATTCACTGATTCCTATTTTAAATAAACTGTCATTTTTTTCAAACAATGAGTGCTTACAAGCTTTGTGGTTGTTCTTGGTGCTGGGCCTGACCAAATAAGAATATGTATTAATAGCTCAATTAAAAGATATGAAAGTGTAGGCTACTATCACATTATAATGTGATATATGCCATGGAACAAAGTTCAAACTCTTCAGGAAAATCTTCACAGATCTTTGCAAGATAGTTGCTTACTAGGAAAAGTCTGGTCTTGTTTCCCTACCCCACTCTTTTACATCATGCATATATAATTTTAGAGCAAAGTAAACAAAGACAGAAAAATATGTCTTGCCACTATGATGATTGTTTGCTTTCTTCATCAAAATTGCTGTAGCTTGTAAGTAGTTCCAGGACTTTATTCATATAGTCATACATGCATAGTAAGTTGGATACGGCATGAGACCTAGAATGATGTGAGCTTTCATAAGAAAAACTATAAATTGGCAGATAAGTCTACATGTTATTACTTATGCTACACTGTTAGCTCTCCATTTGTAACCAGATTTTGAATATGATAGTTTCATAATAGACATAGAATAGACTATGGTAAAATTCATGTAATGCATATTCCAGGGGAAGAATAAGCATATGCAACATTAGTGTGATCATGTGTATGAATGTTTATAGATACAGATTTTTATATATTGTATGTAATAAGCATATTATCTAATAAGACCACCTCATTCTCTGATGAAATTAAATGCAAGGAACTATGTTGTATATAAAGTTAACCAGTAGATGTGTGAGAACTTTCAGTTAGATATATTTCCTGAATTTACTCTAGGACTTAGTTTTTTTCTTTTAAATTAGGTGTGTGTGTTTGAGTGTGTGTGTATGTGAGGCCAGAGTGAATGGGGGTGGAGGAACATGCTCATAGAAACAGCAGGAGGTAGAATGGAATAGGGGGTTCTGGGAGGTGGGCCGGTGTGAACCGAGAATATGGATAACATTTGAAATGTAAATAAGGAATAAAATTTAAATAAAGTAATCATTCTTTTTTGTTTTTATTTTATCATATTCTTTAAAATTTATAAAATATTGTAACAATAAAAATGAGTATTATAGAAGTTGTTTGATATAAAACAACAATCAATTGAACAGTTTTATGTAGATGCATGTCTACAGCAATATTGAAAATACATGTTTTTCTCAATATAAATTGTAAATAACTCCAAACATATTAACTGTATATTTTAAAATAATATACTACTATTAATTTTTTTAAATGAATGTAAATAAAGCCTTTTTGTTTGTTTATTTATTTTATTTTTAGTAGAGCTTAAAATCTTGGCTCTTACTGTGGTACAAGCCCAAAATATGAACAATTTTTAGACATTGGAGTTCATCGTAATAAGGCTATACTTTTATTTCCCACACATTACCAAAGGATTTAACCTCCACAGTAGCTAAGCTAAGAGTTGACAGTTATGCTACACCAAGGAATGAATTGTAGGCAGGATTTTTGGATACAAATTTCCTGCTATGGTCAAACTTATATGACATGAGTAATTGCCTTCATTCTCAACCCACAGGGAACAGTTACATTCATTTAAGAAATGGTATGTGTATTAAGTTGGTCTAACCATGAAGTCACTCATCAACTGTTTCAATGAACAATGGCTCTGCTTAGAGAGTGGCACAGACATTAGATGAGGGTAAGAATCTAGTTCATTGGCTGTAATGATTTTGAAAAACATTCACCTCAGAAAAAGAGTAACTTATAAAGTTTTCTTCTTCAAAATTGATACAATAATTATAAATATCAAGCAAAGTATTCAGTCTTATTCCTTCTTGTTCCCTTATAAGCCACCTCCCAAATAAATGCTTCTTTTGGCTGTATAAATAATTTTAAAATATTTAAGCTGTTCTTAAAACCATACTATAGTGTAAAAACATCAAATAAACAATCCTACTAATAGAGAGGCTGAGATAGGAGAAGCATGATTTCAAGACCATTATGTGGTACATAGCAAGACATTGTCACGTACAAACAAGCAGAAAGTATATATGGATTATGCAATATTGGGCCTATTTATCCAATTATCAAATTAGAGCGACCACTGGATGACATCCAACAAATTTCTAATTCCTTATATTTTTGAATTTCAATCAATTAGGATATGTTGGTAATATAAAATTTCATATCAAGACATATTAAGGAAAAGTGATTGTTACTTCCTGTTATTTTTGTTTTTAGAGGCACAATTATGTTTGTGTGGGTTTGTTGAAAGATTACTTTCTTGCTTCTTCTACAGTGTGTTTTTGCTCCTTAAGTTGATGTTTTCCATCTATTATCTTTATAGAGTTGGATTTGTGGAACAATATTGTGTAAATTTGGTTTTGTAATGGAATATTTTGTTTTCTCTACCTATGGTATGTGAGAGTTTTGCTGGGTATAGTAGCCTGGGCTGGCATTTGTGTTCTTGTAGGTTCTGTATGACATCTGCCCAGGATCTTCTAGCTTTCATAGTCTCTGATTAGAAGTCTGGTATAATTCTGATAGGCCTGCCTTTATATGTTACTTGACCTTTTCCCCTTACTGCTTTTAAAATTCTTTTTTAGTTCAGTGAATTTGGTGATTTGATTATTATGTGATGGCAAGAATTTCTTTTCTGGTCCAGTGTATTTGGAGTTCTGTAGGCTTCTTGTATGTTCATGAGGATCTCTTTCTTTACGTTAGAGAAGTTTCCTTCTATAATTTTGTTGAAGATACTTACTGGCCCTTTAAATTGGGAGTCTTCATTCTCTTCTATACCTATTATCCTTAGGTTTGGTCTTCTCACTATGTCCTGGATTTCCCGGATGTTTTGGGTTGGGAGCTTGTTTGCTTTTTGTGTTTTCTTTGACTGTTGTGTCAATGTTTTCTATGATATCTTCTGCCCCTGAGATTCTCTCTCCTATTTCTTGTATTCTGTTGGTGATGTTTGCATCTATAACTCTTGATCTCTTTCCTAGGTTTACTAACTCCAGTGTTGTCTCCCTTTGTGATTTCTTTATTGTTTCTATTTCCATTTTTAAATCCTGCATGGATTTGTTCATTTTCTTCACCTATTTGTGTTTTCCTTTAATTCTTGAAGAAAATTTTGTGTTTTCTGTTTAAGGGCTTCTAGCTGTTTACCTGTGTTCTCTTGTATTTCTTTAAGGAAATCATTTATGTCCTCTATCTAATAATCAGAAGTAATATTGGATCTGAATCTTGCTTTTCCAGTGTGATGGTGCTTCCAGGACTTGCTATGGTGGGAGAATTGGATTCTGGTGATACCAAATGACCTTGGTTTCTGTTGCTTATGTTCTTATGCTGGTTATTTCTAGTGCTACCTGCCCTTGATATATCTGACTGGAGCCTGTCCTGGAGACTGTTATCCTAGTTGTGTCAGAACTCCTCAGAGTCAAGCTGTCTCTGTGATCCTGTGATTCTGGGATCTTGTGATCCTGTGATAGTGGGCCTGTTAGAGAGCCTGGGAGTAGGGCTTCTTCTGGGTATTATGTGACTGACTGTAGAGTTTGAGCCCAAGATTTGCACAGGGCACTGGTCCAGACACACATGAAGGAACCCGTGCCACTGAAATGGCAGAGTTCCTGCATGCCTGGGTCCTGCTGGTCCCAGTTACTCCTGGGACAGATGTTCTCTGTCCCCATCACCTCCTATCCTATAACCCTGGGCATGTTAGAGTGCCTGGGTGTTGTGTGACTGGCTGCCAGAAGTAATCATTCTTAACCACAAAGCTACCACTTGAACCTTACGAATTAACTCATTATAACATTACAAGCAAGAATGCTACTCAGAAATATATTGGATTTCAAACATGTAGCCTAATATATGAATTATTTTATCTAGTATAACTTTGCAACATATGATAAATATATATGTATGTATATACTATAGTGTATGTATGTGTGCGTATGTGTGTGTATGTATGTATGTGTGTGTATGTGTGTGTGTGTGAGAGAGAGAGAGAGAGAGAGAGAGAGAGAGAGACAGAGACAGAGAGAGACAGAGAGAGAGAGAGAGAGAGGGAATGTGTTTGTTTTTTGTTTTGCTTTATTGGGAGTAATTTTGTGTCCCTTCCTCAACATAGGACATCGTATCTGAGGCAAAGACCTGCTTTACCCCACCCACACTCTAGGTATATCAAATCACAAACAGGCAGACAAAATTCTCTCATGAGTCCTCCCTCCTCACTTTCCCTTCATTATGAATCTGTGTGTTTGCTACTCTCTGCTCTGAGAAGTATAATATAAAGAATAATTTTAGTGGGGCAAATGATTTCCTCTTTCTTCACAATTTTCTACACCATTGTGTGAATGTGGGCATTCTTGATCCTCAACAAGGTATTTCTGAACTCTTGAATGGCCTGGGTAACTGTGTTTGCAGTTAACTTAATGACTTGCAGCAGATATCTCTAAAATTATATGAAAGTATCCATAGCACAGCTTACCTACTGTTAAAAGCATGCAATGATAAGGATAAATATCAGAGTAACAACATTAAAAAAATTTTGCACTAGGTTATAATGTGCTGTTCTTTCTCAAATCATTTCTATCTGACAATGTATCTTGCTATTACTTCATTTCTTTAAACTAAGCAATGCTTCCCATGTTTTATTCATATTTTCTGGTATATATTATGATTTTTTTCTAGGCACCAGAGACCCTCACCAAAAGTGTACTAAACACATTACTGTATAAAATGTTATGGATACACAATGGTACTGAAATCAGGAGCAAGAAGAGGTCTCATTTTAGATTTGCATATTGTGGTGCTCCAACTGTCAACTGAAATTCATTTTAAATTTAAGAGAGGTGTGGGAGTATGGGGGAGTGCAAAGGACAAAACTTAGAAATGGATCTATTGCTTGGAATAACTAATTTATTACCACTCCTGAGAGGTATTACAAATTATGTTTTATTTACTTAATATTAGTCTAAAAGGTTGAACTCTGTTAAATATATGACCAAACAGAATAAAAAAAAATCTGATTAATGCTGCTACAGCTTCTGAATATGAGACATTAAAGGATGCTTTGATTGATTATAAGTCTACAAACAAAAACCTCTTGCATCAAAATTCAAGTGCAGGACTGGAACGCAGAAGGGTGATATGGCAGATGTCATCCAACTGCAATGGAGCTGCATGATCGATGGTGCGAATGGTGACTGATGCTATTGGCATTCCATGGCATCTAAAGGAGTGTGTGTGTGTCAGCTCCTAAAGAATGTCAGGAAGCAGAGAGTTCATATGTGAATGATAAGTTTAAAATAAAATTATAGTATGTGAAAAATACTCAGCCATATGGATAGAGTGAAGAGCATACTCAACAAAATAGCTGTGTAAGGGAATGCAAAGTCCATTACTAATATGAATATTGGTCTATGAAGGTATTAACTAAACATGAAATCAAGGAGGTTTTCATTTTGAAACTATACTTATATTTTGGCTAGTTTAATGGTAAGTATAAGAGTGGAAATTAATATTGAGGTAAATGTTCTCTTGTTTAACAGAAATGAGATTTTATTGGTCACGTTTCACTGATGTAGGACTAGAAAAACAAAAAGATGCATAAGGTTAGAGTTAAAAAGCAAACTGCATCTGGTGCAACAATTTTGAGCTGAGTCTTATGCAAACTACTATCATTTCAGCTGTTAAAGAGTATACATAAAAATGTTATTTTTTGTATATTTAGTCTACAAATATTAATTTTACATGTGTTATATATTGTAGAAACATTAGTTAAGGAAGAAGAACTCTTTTGTGAGATATATTAAGTGATGACATATAAACAAATATTTTTAGCTTGTTTTATGATGAATGGAGTTTAACTCTTTTAAAGAAATGGCCTAGGAAATGGTCCTTTGGAACATGGTACAGTGATGTGTTGAGGATGCCCATCTCCAAAGATAGTTCTAGTTGTTAATAGAATCAGGATTAGTGTTATTAATATGGAAAAGCAGATACTGATTGTGTGTTTATGAAGACATAATGTTTCCTTTCTGCCTTTATTTCACTTATACAGAAAGTACAGGGAAAAGATGACATGCACAAAATGTTAGATTACAAATTAGGTTGTGGAACTTATTTCTGTTCATATAAAATAGGAAACTGCAACTCTTGGAAAATAGTCAAGAAAATTAATATCTACATATGATAATATTAATTGATTTATAAAAATTCACCCAAGTATTATGTGTAATAGGTGGAACAATTTTACATATATTGCTATAAGTGTTATTTATGTGAATTTCAAACTCTACTAGTGCACACATGCATGCTCACACACAGACAGACATGCACACACACACACACACACACACACACACACACACACTAATTCCTAGAACACACTGAGTTAATACCCAAGATTAACATCCAAGAGCACAAAGAAGAGAAGGGCCAGGAGAGGTGAGTAACTTAAGCAGCTTCTCAGACACACAGTAGGACAAAGATTATAGCAAAGGAGTTCTAGAGCCAAGGCTCCTTTCGTAAATGAATAATGAACATAGAAAATTAGAAATAAAAGGAAGTGACAGATAAAATAAAATTTTATTAGTATGATTATTATTAATATCAGTGTTATTAAACAAGAGCTCACTATTCATATACAATAGAAAAACATATATTTTAACTATGCTAGAGGGCCTGGGATTTTATTTGGGGGTTATGGATGGACAGAATATCCAAATTCTGTCTGTCTGTCACTAAACCTCCCCTCAAGATTTTCTCTCTGTCAGTCTCTGACTATCTGTCTGTCTGTCTGTCTCTTCCCCATATGTGTGCATATGTGTGTGTGCATGAGTGTGTGTGCCTGATTGTGGAGTCTGCCTTACCCTCTGGCAGGAGGCAGGAAGTGTGGATATTGCCTCAAGAAATGAATACTTGATCCAGGGAGGGCAAGAGAACAGCCAAGTCTGTGGAAGAAAGCTTCAGGACCCTTGCTCCCTTGATCTCCTGTTTGCTTTTCCTGTTTTTGTTCTTGCTTTGTGTTTCTCAAACCATCATTCTAAATATATTTAACAGATTTTATTGGTAAAATAGGAACCGCCAAATATTATTTTATAAAACTTTAATGTAATAATTTTATATATAGATTTCTTCTTACTTTATGAAAATAAATATTTAGCTCACCATTTTTAGGAAGCAGAAATGCAATGTTGTAACTAAACCTATTGAATACTAAGAGGACACGTTACCTGTTTTAATTGGAGAGACAACTCAAAATAATTCTAATTGTGAGCAACATTTGTTATTGCCTGAGTTTAAAAGCCTGGAGTATTTCAAAATGAAAGTAAATTTCAGTGAAGTATATAGGAACCCTTAATCCAGACAATAATATAATACTTCAGTGGCCAATGCTGAAAAGCTTATGTGGGATGCTGCCTAGGGTTACTGGTAACTGTGTACATCACTGAAGATAAAGCCAGAATAAATAACATGCTTGATGCCTCTAATTCCTTAAAATCAACATAAAAACCTTGCAAGCTATTTCATGCCAGGTTTGACAGGTGGTGATAATGTTTGAGAAGTCACAGAATATACTGCGGTGGAAGCAGTGACGAGTGCAGTTTTTCAGGTGTGCTTGGGTAGAGAGTGAAACAAGCCTGAAGAAGTTAAATTGAAGTATTTCAAAACACACAATTTTGCTCAGCTGCCTTGAAAATACCTTGAAATATCTTCTGCTTCCAAAAATTTCTCAGACATCAGCAACACATAAAATGACACTCAGATGAAAAATATTGACAATATTTTCACAAAATTAAAAGATTGAGAAGAAGAAAATATTTGTTCACAAATGAAGTCAAAAAACTGGGAACTCATCACCTTTGTGTTGCGTTTACATTAGATGAACAATTTATACAAACTTGTAGGTTTTTAAATTCCTCTTAGTGTGCACTGGCTGACCTTACTGTTAATGCTCATGTAAAGGGGCTGGTTTATTATATATTCTTTGGAAGACAGAGTGAGATGACCTGCATCACTTTTAGAGTTTTAAGGAATCAGTGGTGCTAACACTGTAAAAAACATAATGACAGTTATTTATCTAATTAGTTACATAAAATATTATTTAACAAATTTAACATTATTTATGCCAATAAATGAAATCTAATTTAGTTCCAATTTAATGATTTCAATATGTACACCAGTATTCAATTTCATTTTCTTGAAAAACTACTATTTTAGCTTTAGATTATTAAGAGGAAATATAAAACAATATAAAAAGAGTGAAAAAGACTTGGAATGCAGTTCTTTCAATATTTAAAAAAAATGATTTCAAAAGTAAAACATGTATTTATTTTATATTTCATATTGAATATATCTCCCCTTGACATTGCATATTTTCAATATTTCATTCACTGAAAGTTTAATCACAAATATTAAGCCTGCATTTTCATCGGAGGTATACATTAACAATTTAAATATGTTATTTTTATTTGAAAATTTTCATATGTAGGATTTTGTTTTGTTTTGTTTTATTTTGAGAGGGTTTCTCTGTATAGTCTTGGCTGTCCTGGACAGGGTTTCTCTGTGTAGCCTTTGCTGTCTTGGAACTCACTCTGTAGACGAGGCTGGCGTTGAACTCAGAAATCCACCTGCCTCTGCCTCCCAAGTGCTGGGATTAAAGGCGTGCGCCACCACTGCCCGGCCATATGTAGGATTCTTTAACATGTATTTGGTGTGTTCAATAGGGTCCCTTGATAAACTTTCTGCTTCTAGATTTTCTTTTCTATTTATTAACTATGAAGATACTTGTACAAGTTTTTCATTTAGAAATCACTTTCATTTTATCTTAAAATTGGAATGGTCAATAATAACATAACATAATAATCAGTGACATCATTCAAATCCATATCTCAGCTGTCTTCCATACTATGCTAATAAGACTTGCATTTTAGCATCATGTGAATCCTTGCCAAAATTATTGCAGTAGACGTCTTTCCAGGGTGAAAACAGTCAAGTAGAAATACATAAACAAGTGTTTATAAGATATTTTAAAATAGAAATAGTATTTTGAAAAGATGGCTTTTACTATAATTTATCCAGAAGGAATTTCTTCAAAGTAGGTCAGTTGTAAAATAATTATATATTTCCTATCCTGTGAGACTGGGTTTCAGACCTCAGCCTTCAAAGTTTAGAAGATTCTATGTTAGCAAACATGGAAAATTAAGTTCTACTTAACAGAATAACATCCAATATTATGAACAAGCAGTACCGAGTAGAGCTTCAGTTGTCACCCATTAAATCATTATTAGTTTTGAGTGTGATCCTTTAATGATCTGATATAATGAATTCTTCTCTGTTGTCCAAACAGTAGGACAGATTCCTGTGGTGGTAACATATGTCTGTCTTTAAACTGCTGACTTGAAAAAGTATGGCCTCAAAGGTTCTCATTGAAAACAACCTTTTAGAAGAGGTTCATGGTTTCCCTCTAACAATATAATTTCTACAGTGAAGTTTCTCTCTGTTTGTGAAATCATGACTCTGGAAATGCTTCTTAAGTCCCCATAATTTTTGCATAAATTTATATTTTTCAGTGGAAAATATGGAGCCGTCCCAAAAGAGTTGGTGTCCAAATAGTCTTGCATGACAAAGATGAGAGGCAATAAAAAAGGCTGGCTTCTCTCCTCACTCCAACAATAGGGCTGCCAGTAAGAGTTGATTATGATGGTGATTTTATGAGGTAGACACCTGTTAGGTAGGAGTCTGATGGTTACTAGCTACTCATTTCCCACACACCACTGCACAGTGATCTGTTTTTAATCATTTCCGGTTAATGCTCACTTCTAAGCCAGTAGTTGTAATATGACCCAGGTTGATATTACACTGTTTCATGTCCTTTTCTGTATGAGGACGAAAGAGAATGAAAATTATCACTTTTGAAGAGAAATACATTTAAGAATGGTGCATCACAGTGGTAAGCATTTGTAAAAGGAGTTTTAACTTAAATGACATATATATGTGTATATGTGTATATATGTGTGTATACACATATATATGTACACTAGAAATAAATTTGTGTGTGTGTCTGCATGTGTTTGTGATTCCAATGGCAATCACGTGAACTTTTACATTTATATCCTTGTCCTTGCACATCTTTTGTAGAGGAAAGCAAATCATCACACAACACAACTTTTACACCTCACATGCATAATGTAATCACATACATGCATATCCCATAAAGTGTCTACACATTGTTTCTACAACAAAGATCCAGATGGTCAGATAGTGGAAAGTCTTTTCTTCTGTTTTTTTTTTTTTTTTTTTTTTTGTTGTTGTTGTTGTTGTTGTTGTTCATTTGTTTGTTTAGCGTTTATTTATTTATTTAAAATTAAGGACCATTTGAGAAATAGCATAGAAACCTACTATAGTAGAAGCTTCCTAAATTACATACATATATGAAGAAAATCTCTGTCATATTGTGAAGTAACAGTGATATTGAGTCTTAACTGCCTAAACTGCTTGTCACCAAATGAAGCTTCCAGTACCTGGACCAAGTTACATCAAATTGATTTGTTGGCCAAAAGGGTCCCACAAGAACCTACATACAACCTGTTAGCAAGACTATAGTTTGCTTTTCACAACAGAGGACAAGGCCCTGTTGCTGAAGACAACACCAAGATAACTCATTAAGCATGGAGAACTCAAGTTGGTACCCCCATATAGCCTTTAGTCCTGTGTTCTATCATATTTAATACAGAAAAATATCTGAATGCTATCAAAGGGAGAACATAGTCACCAACTGAGACCAAAACTCTTTTATCCACAATGACATACTTCATTGTAATGGTGGCACAAAGCTGATTGGAGTACCCAAGCAATATCTGATTTGACTTAATGCCTATTTCAAGAGACAGATCCCAATTTGGAATACTTCATGGTTGGTATGACCAAGAACCTGAAACTAGATATCCCATGGATAGAGTAAAAGCAAGTACTTTTATTCTACAAGCCAACAAATAAATAAATATAAAATGTAACACTAAGATGACTCCTAATGACATTCTTCCATATTCATACATTAGTGTGTTGCTCACTCATCATCAGAGAAGCTTCTTCCTGCAGGAGATGATAAAAAAACACAGAGGCCTACAATGAAATAATTTGAAAGGAGGAAATGTATAATCATAAGATGTTTTATAGTAGGAGAAAGAGAGAGGAGATGGGGAAATAGAGGCTGGCCATGCCGCATGGAGAGAGGGAGAAGGGAAAAGAAGGAGAGGAAAGGAGAAGAAGAGAAGAGGAGAAAGACAGAAGAGAAGAGGGGAAGAGAGGAAGAGGGGAAGAGAGGAAGAGGAGAAGAAAAGATAGAGAAGGCAAGAGAGAGGGGGAAGGGGCAAACTGCACCCTTTATTGTGGGGCTGGGCTACTTGTCTATGGGGCGGGGCATACCTGTCTGTTGTCAGATGATTGGGGGTAGGATCCAGCTAGAATCCTGGGAGCTTGGGGTATTGTCTACATGATAGAACACACTGCTCCTGCAGGGGGCTGTGGCGGGTTGTGACTGAAACAGGATCCAAGGATCCACAAAGCATGGCGAACACCTGTCCCATGCAGGCAGAAATTGGCACCCACTGGATCTCTGGAGTTCCAGACCTATACTCAATCAGGACCAGGTTGCCTGAACAGACTGCTGCCCCACACTCCATCCACCCCATCACCCACCTACCCATACCTCATCCTCCACATCTCCCTTCCATGGGGCATCAAGTCTCTATAGGATTAGGCACATACTCTCCCACTGAGGTTAGATAAGGCTGTCTTCTGCTGTATATGTGTGTGGGTGAAGGGGCACTGACCAGCCCATGTATATTCTTTTGTTGGTGACTTAGACCCTAGGAGCTCCCAGTGGTCTGGATTAGTTGATACTGTTAGTCTTCCTATGGGGTTGCAATGACCTTCAGCTCCTTCAATCCTTTCCCCTAAGTTTTTCATGTTGAGCCTGACTTCAGTCCGATGGTTGGCTGTAAATATCTGCATTGGTCTCAGTCAGCTGATGGTAGAGCTTCTGAGAGGACAGCCATGCTAGGCTCCCTTCTGCCATTCTTATGGTTCAATTTATCTTTATTTCTAGCAGTTTCTGCCCTCCGAATGAAGAAATTAATCTTTACAATGCAACATTGGCCTTCTGTCTTTCATAGCATTCACTAAGATATTGTTGGATGATATGACAGGCGTTTGGGATAACCCCAGTTCCAGTTGTTCGGAATCCACATGAAGTTCAAGCTGCATATCTGCTACATTTGAGCAGGGAGGCCTAGGTCCAGCCTATGTATGTTCAGACTCTGAGAATACCAAGAATCCAGGTTAGTTGACTCTGTTGGTCTCCCTGTGCAGTTTCTATTTCCTTCAGGACCTGCAATCCTTCCTCCAATTCTTCCATAAGAATCCCCAAGCTTCTTCCACTGTTTGGCTGTCAGTGTTTGTGTATGTCGGTGTCAGCTGCTGGGTGGATCCTGTCAGAGGATAACTTGTTCCTGTCTGCAAGTATAACAGAATATCTCTAATAATGTCAGATTGGTGCTTTTCTGAAGTTGGGCTGGTTATTGGTTGGCCATTCCCTCAGGCTCTGCTCTATTCTCCATGCCTGCATTACTTTTAAAGAGGATAAATTTGAGGTTGAAAGCTTTGTGGGTGTGTGGTGTCTTTAACACTCCACTGGGGTTCCTGTCTGGATATAGTCACTGAGGAAAAAAATGTTGAAGTAGATATCAGAAGATTGAAAAATCTCCCACGATCATGGGTAGGCAGAATTAACAAAATGAAAATGTAGAGGCAGGTCGGTTTCTGAGTTCGAGGCCAGCCTGGTCTAAAGAGTGAGTTCCAGGACAGCCAAAGCTACAAAGAGAAACCCTGTCTCAGAAAAAAAAAGTGAAAATGTCCAAATGTCCATCTTACCAAAAACAATCTACAGATTCAATGTAATCCTCATCAAAATTTCAACACAACTTTTTATAGACGTGAAAGAACAATCTCCATTTCATATGGAAAAACAAAAAAAAAAACAGGATACCCAAAACAACCCTGAATAATAAAAAGAACTTCAAGATGAAACACCATCCCTGACCTCAATCTGTACTCATGATAAAAACTGCACGGTATTGGCACAGAAACAGAAACATTGATCAATGGAATCAAATCAAAGACCCATAATTAAAGACATACACCTATGGACACTTGATTTTTGGATAAAGAAGCCAAAACCATACAAAAGAAAAATGAAAGCATCTTCAACAAATGGTGCTGGAAGAACTGGATGAGTTCATGAAGAAGAATGAAAATAGATCCATACTTATCACCCTGAAGAAAACTCAAGTCCAAGTAGATCAAGGACCTCAATATATAACTGGATACATTAAATCTCAAAGAAGAGAAAGTGAAAATAGACATGAATGTATTTGTACAGGAGACAACTTCCTGAATAGAACGTCAATGGCTCAGGCTCCAGGATCAACAGTTGATTAACGGCATCTCCTGAAACTGCAAAGCTTTTTTTTTTTTTTTTTTTTTTTTTTTTTTTTCACTGTGGGTATTAACATAATGATTTAGTAGGTCACAACTTGATAACATGTCAACAAGATAATTCAGTTTCTCTTCAAGGTACACTATCTCTCTGCCATGGGCTTTTGACAGTTCACAGTATCAGACATAAATTCCTTTTGTACAGTAGATGTCACATCCAATCAAAAAGTAGTGACTACTTCACACCACTATTGTTACTTTCGTACAAGTGGTCACATCTTGCCTGGCAGATTAGACAAAATCAGTTTTTCATACCACATCTGTTCATATTGAATTGTTAACTTTGATAATAGAATTATTTTCACATTTTCATTGAAACAACTTCTGGAAAAGTTCCGAGAACTTCATGAAAATGCCATGTAATGAAAGTAGAAAATAACAAACTACAATAATATTACAAAATATATCATTAACACATAAATAACTGTATGGTTAGCCATATTTATGGATGGTCATTATTATGAAGTTAGTTTACTGTTATGGTTAGCTAAACATGTTTATATTTATTACATAGTGTTATTTAAATATTGGGAATTGATTGTAATAATACTTGATTGTAGACCCAGGGCATCTGTAGAAGCAGGCTAGAAATCTGGTTGGATAAAGGCCCCAGAGCTGTCTACTTCATTAAGGATTGTTGCAGGGGCATGGTGGAGCAAAGATCCTTTGCAGTAAAGAGTCTTGCCTAAATCACACAGAAAAGGCCTTCTCTCTTTCAACCTCTCCATACTCTTCACATGCACTCACTCGGAACCAAACCAAATTCCTTCCTTCAGCATCTTGGGCTCAGGGGAAGGGTGGACCTAAGGCCTCAATTCTCAACTTCCTTCAGTCTCCAGCAGCGTCCAGGTTCACCAGAGATTGAGAACCATAACATCCACCCAGATCCCACTGTTTTTCACTGGGAAGAGCACTAACTGGGATCCTATCACAAACTGTGTTCTGTTTCTCCTTTGCGGCTTGCCAGCTGCACTTTGGGAGGTAGACACTCAGCCCAATAAGTGCTCATTCTCATCAGTATTGTTTTGCTTCCATTAATTTTAAATGTCATTCCTATTAATAGCTTATAGAAAATTCATGAGCCATATTTCCCATTGTTTCTTTTCACATTCCTTCACCTGTATCCGTCTCCACACTCACAGACTTTGTTCCATATTGACTGCCTTCAAATCTACTTTCTGTAAGAGCCCCATTTGATGGCATTTCCTCTCTTGTCCTTGATTCTCCATCTTGCCATCTTTTCACCTACGAGCCAAGCTCCAGATTGGTGATTTACAAGCCATCAATTCATTATCCAATAAATTAGCTCATTTATTACTATTACCTGACATTGCTTGACTTATACATCTCAGACATGGATCCAGATTATCATATCAGACACATATCGAAAACTAAGTCTACATGCCTAGGCCAAACAATAAAAGCAAAACCAGCACTAATGACACACACATACACACGTACACAGATCATGACATCTATCAAAACAAGAATAAATCTTACAGAAGTATTCTATTGTGAAAACAAACTATAGGAGTAGCAGAACATGGAATTTAAAAAAAAATCATAAGCTTAATCAAAGAATTCAAGGAATTTAATGAAGACATGAACCAAACACTTGATTGAACTCCAAAGAGGATAATAATAAATGCTTGAGTGTTGTCCAAGAAAATACTGAATGAAATAATTAAAATAATTCAGGCTATGAAAATAAATTCAATAGAGAGATATAAATACTAGAGAATAAAATTTGTAAAGAAAATGGGATTGAAAAACTCAACATCCAAATTATAAAACCTAGAGGAAAGCCTTACAAGAAGGGTGAACTGGGCAGAAGATAAAATATCAAGCTTTGAAGATAATGTAGATAATCCAAGTGAAATGAGCAAAGAATATGCTTTTAAAGAAAAGCATTGTAAAGGAATATGAAGGGGATGAGAGACACCATCAAATAACCCACTCTTCAACTAAAGGTGTAAATGAGGGGAAGTAGTATTAAACCAATGACATAGACCAGATCTTTAACAATATTATAGAAGAAAACTTCTGGAAAGGAACAAAAAACATACCCATATGGGTGCAAGAAGCTCAGAGAACTTCAATAAACAAGACCAAAATAAGCACACCCCACTGTATATAATAGTCAAAAGACTACTCATTCAAAACAAAAGTAGTACAAGCTGCCAGATAAAAACTACACATCACATGCAAATGAAAACATTTCAGAATAACAGTTGAGGTGTTTTTTTTTCTTTTCAGTGAAAATCTGAAAGCCAGAAGAGGCTGCACTCCAGGTTTTCCAAGTCACTTGTGCTAACCTAGAAAACTATTCAGTGAAACCATATGCCAAAGATGAAGAAGAATGAAAACTGTTCCCTGAAATAGTCTAAACAGTAGACAAAGATGAAAACTATATAAAGAATACTATAAGCAATCTTCAAGCTGAAGAGAGGACAAAGAGCCAAGAGACTGCAGAAAGAAAACAAATGCATCTCAAATCTAACAAAATACAGTACATTACAACAAACAAAATCCAACAAAATTAATGCAAATTATGCACACTTTTCAGGAATAACTTTAAGTATAAGTGGCTTCAACCTTCCATTTCAAAGTCATAGGTTAGCTAAATGGATAAAAATCCAAAATCTATTCTTTTGTTTCCCCACAAGAAACTCATCTTTAAATATATACCTCCATTAATATGAAAGGATGAAGAAAGGATTTCAAGTAAATGAGTTCAGAAAACAAGCAAACACTCCCATCCTAATAACTGACAAAATGGATGTCAAATTGAACCTACTCAGGAAAGACAAAAAAAAAAAAAAATGGTTACTTTGTTGTAGTTAAAGAATCAACTAATTTGTAAAAGGTCACAATCCTGCACATATATTCACCAAACCCTGACTTACTCAATTTTATCAAAAGCATACTAATGGTATTAAAGATACAGATAAACACATACCAAATAATTATAGACAATTTTAACATCCAATTTTCTCCAGTATATAGGTAATCTGAACAATGGAATCAAATGAGACACTTCAGAATTAAGTGGGATCTTATACAAAATAAACATAACAAACATCAAGAGAATATCTCACTTAAATATATATATATATATATATAGTAAATAAAATTTATACACATAGTATATATAGATATGTATACATTTATATATACATATATATGTATACATACACACACACACACATATGTGTGTATGTGTGTGTGTGTGTATGTATTTGCATGTCTGTGATGTGTGTTTGTGTACGTGAGTATTCAACTCAGCAGCACATGGAATATACCTTTAGGCCACATGCTGGACTCCAAAACAGGCCTCAACAAATACAAAAACATTGAAATAAATCTTATCTGAACATTACACAACACATGTATAATTGACAGCAAGTAAAATTCTAATTATATAAAGTCATGGAAATTAAACAACTCATTATTAAATGATGAATGCATCAAAGAAGAAATCAAAAAAGAAATAACAATATTCTTGGAATTAAGAGAAATGGTACAATTTCAAAATAAAATCTCTGAGGCACATTATGTATAATTCTATTTAGGAGGTTTAAAGTCTTACATGACTATATCAACTATATTTAAAAAATCAGAGAGTATGTAGACATAAATTCATTAAAATGTATGGTGTGTGTGTGTGTGTGTGTGTGTGTGTGTGTGTGTTAATGTCTATCTTATAGGAAATTATGACTTTTGAGCTGACAACACTCCACTCCAGAACCCTAGACTAACAAACATCACAGAACCAGGCTTCAGAATGTTTTGTCAGGTTACACTAAGTGATTTTCCAAACAGTGCAGGCTATTGATGCAAGCTCTTTGTTGACATTCAAAAACTGAGACTGAAGCCCCATAGCTGATACATTACAAACTTAGGACCTACACATGTATAATTCAAGCTGAGCCTAAGCTGAAAGTCTTGCTTCCATGGTGTCAGAAAGATTCCAAGAAGGGAAAGTAATACTCCTACCCAGATTCAATACACATAAACCACAACAATGATCATTATACAAGATATCTGTAAATGTGTAATAAGTGACAGTCAAGCTTTGATGGGAACTAGCAGCTCTATCAGAGTAAGTAAGGCCTACTCTACAGGAGGCAAATCTTACCTAGTACTAAGAAGGTAGCCAATGTTCTGTGGCTCATACCATCAGTTTCCTAGACCAGCCTAACAAATTCTAAATTTTACCCTCCTTATGCATGCAGGGCTAGGGCAGCTATGAAATCCCATCATAGAAGCTCCATCCCTTTACAGTCATTGGAGCCAAGCACCAAAATGGACAACTAGACCCAA
>JADRCD010225432.1:0-14406 GCA_019843815.1 Montemys delectorum | reverse complement strand
TGGTTTCCACATGCAAATGCATGCACCTTCACATACATACACAGACCACACATTCCATATGTAAATACATGCATCCTACATACATACACACATTACATACAATATTCTTCAAAAATATTGAAATTTAAACATATTGAATGTATGTATGTTTATTAAAGCTTGTAATTATAATAATCATTAAAATAATTTGGTGAGCCTCTGGAAGATTGTTTTGATTACATAGTTCTGGAGCATGAAGAAAAAAATTACAGCAATACTGAAGGAATTCAGTGTCCCAAGCAATAGCCTTTTATTCTAATTTAAGGTTTTGGTGATGCTGGTTGGTTGGTTGGGGTTTTTTTTATTTGTTTGTTTGTTTTGGCGTTGGTTGGGGGCCGGGGTTATTTTGGTTTGACTTTGTTGTTACTGGTTTATTTTGTTTTGTTTATCTGTTTTTGGAGTCAGGGCCTGCCCATGTAGCCCTGGCTGTCCTGGAACTATAGACTATGTCTACACTATGCCTGCCACAAACTCAGAGATCTGCGTGCCCGTACCTCCTCCACAAGCCACTACCACCTAGCCTAATGTAAGGTCTCTTAAAATGTTTTAAATTGTATTTATTTATTGGTGCAGATCATCCCTCTCCTTGAAGCCAGAAGATGAAGACTACCAGCTATGTGAAGGAATTGACTTTGAAGAAATCATAAAATATGATGGGCAGCTTCTGAAGAAGAAATGCAGATCTATAAGCCCTTCTAAGAAATCATTTGTTATTAATATTGTCCCAGAAAAGGATAATTTGACTTCCCTATCAGCATATTCACAAGATGGCTGGGACTTACCGTATGTAATGCACTTGTGGCCGCCTGTCCTCATCCGGAATCTGCTTCCCTACAAAATCGCTTATTACATTGAGGTACTTCCCAGCTTCTGAGTCTTGTCCTGTCTTCAACTTTGTAGCTTGATTCATTTAACGTTCTAAACAAAATGGTTTAAAGCTGTATCAGAGGCTACAGCATTACTTAAAAACAGGCATTTACCAAATGGAAACTTTAATATCATGTATAAAAAGACAATTTAGGACCTTTAAGCCTGATGACTGAGTTGAATGTCTACAACTCACATGATCGAGAGAACCCGCTATAGAAAGTGCTCCTGTGATCTCCACAGCAGTCCCTAGCATGTTCACACACATATGTGTGAGCTTTGTCTTTCACACATACAATAAATAAACCAAACTAAAAAGTTTTCAAAAAAGATAATTTAAAAGAAGAGATTTTTTATTAATTTCTCTGAAATCTATTGACTGTATATAATTATGTACAAATATGGTATGCAACTTGTACACCAATGTGTAGGCTTGTACAGTCACCCTCTCAAGATGCCACTTATTTTATAAAATTTATCTTTCAGTCCTTTCTTTTGATATGAAGTTTAGATGTTATATCTTTAAATATGATATGTAGTGAATTACAAAACAAGTATTGGCATTTATATTGAAGTGATTTTTAAGTGTAATACTTACACAATTAATGTTTTATAGTACATGATTAATGTTTTACAGAAAGTTTCATTTCTGTAAAAAAGCTTATTTCTGTAAAAAAAGCATAAAGATGCTTTTTTATTAAGTAGTATATATTTTAAATTAAATAGGGGCTTTCTCTTTTCTAAATTTTTTAAAATATTTTAAAATATTTGTCAATATAATAAAGTAGCTCTTCACTGTTGTCTATTCTCTGTAAGTTTACAATATGTTTATAGTTCTGTGATGCATTTTTAAGAGGAATTAACTTACCTGTGGTTATATTTTTAATGTGACAGATTACCATAATGATAATAGTTTATTCTTGGCCATCATGACTTGGAGTTATACCCCAACTCTACGAGTTACTGACTTATGTTTTTAGGTAGATTATATTTTTTGTATTTATATATTTGTATTAAATGGAAACAGTTATAAAACTAGCCATTCATGATGGTTTACCTAGACCATTTTATAGACACAGTTGCACAAATGTAGATCAAGCACTGGGGTAGATTTACAGCTTGAAGAACACTGATGTCTAGTTCTGACAGTTATTTCAAAAAGAGTTCTGTGTGGTATTTTGAAAGAATGAATGCATTTGGAAGTGTATTTTTCAGAGGCATGTTTAAGTTTGGTTTTTGTTTTACTTTCTTACTCTAGGGCATTGAGAACACTGTTTTTACTCTAAGCGAAGGGCATTCATCACAGATCTGTAATGTGGAAATGGACCATGCCAAGCTACACTTAAAATTACTTGACTATCTTAACCATGATTGGAAAAGTGAATTTCATATAAAGCCTAATCAACAAGACATCAATTTCATCAACTTTACCTGTCTCACAGAAATGGAAAAGAGTGATTTGGATATTGCTATCCATATGACTTACAATACTGGTCAGACAGTTGTGGCATTTCATAGTCCGTATTGGATGGTCAATAAAACTAATCGGATGTTACAATATAAAGCAGATGGAATTCACCGAAAGCATCCACCTAATTATAAAAAACCAGTTCTCTTTTCCTTTCAGCCAAACCACTTTTTTAACAACAATAAGGTATATGTCATTTTTTCCCTAACTTTTGCTCTTTAAATGAACATTCTGTTTCAGTTTTTAGAGCTCTGACCAATAAAATCTGAAATTTAAATATTTGTGGTTAAAGGGTTAGTATACCTGGGTACAGTAGCGTTTATAGCAAATCCCAGCATTGAGGAAGCAGGAGGATGTTGATTCTGAGGCCTGTGTATGTACATGCTAAGTTAAATCTAGCCTGTGTTACACAAGAGACCTTGTCTCAGAAATATCTATCCATGAAAATACTGTAAGCATTTAATGTTAAGAAAGATGTATTACATTATTAATATATTTTTGGCTAAAATACGCAAGGCTTTGGAGTTTGACCTTCCACACGACACATAGCTAGATGGTATATAAATTGTAATTTATCTCAAATTCTTCTTCCAGGTTCAGCTTATGGTAACTGATAGTGAGCTTTCTGATCAGTTTTCAATTGATACTGTTGGTAGTCATGGAGCCATTAAATGCAAAGGCCTGAAAATGGAATACCAAGTAAGTTTCTTCTGTGCTAAAGAAACTTTGATTTACAGTGTATCTGTTAGATACTTAAGTTTTATAAGTGTACAATGGTTTTCAAACAGTTTTTATTTTTTGCTTATAGGTTGGTGTCACTATAAATCTCAGCAGTTTTAACATTACCAGAATTGTGACATTTATTCCTTTTTATATGATTAAAAACAAAAGCAAATACCAAATATCAGTGGCAGAAGAAGGAAGTGATAAATGGCTTTCTCTTGACTTAGAGCAGGTGCGTAAATGAATTTTATAATGTACTTTCTACTCCTGTGTACAGTGTACATGATAGACATATATGAAAATACCACAGGGAAACCTGACTTGTAAAGTGGAAGTGTGCAAATTAAAGCATACTTCTTTTAATTGTGCTTTATTTTTAATGTTACATTCCTTAAATTATCATACAGTTTTAATTCTTCTGCACCCTAATTTTGTTTCAGCTCTGCCTTAGGGTTTTACTGCTGTGTAGAGACACCATGACCATTGCAACTCTTATAAGGTCAAACTTTTAATTAGGGATAGCTTATAGGTTCTGAGGTTCAGTCTCTTTGTTATCAAGGCAGGAAGCCTGGTAGTGTCCAAGCAGACAGGGTGCTGGAGAAGGAACTGAGAGTTCTACATCTTCTCCCAAAGGCAAACAGGTTAAGACTAATTCCCACATGGCTAGGAGGAGGGTCTCAAAGCCCACCCCCACAGTGACACACTTCCTTCAGAAGACCACATCTAGTCCAACAAGGCCACACATCCTAATAATACCACTTCCTGGGCCAACCATATTCAAACCATCACAAGTTCCATGAAATGTTATTGACTTTCTCCTAGGTTTTACTTAATTATTTAAAAAGTGGGCCTTTGCTCCCTAGGATAACTTAGCTTAATCATGACAATAGACCCTGCCAGTTCTAAGAAGTTTGGCTAAATAACCACAGTAGATATTTGTAAATAACTAGAAGTATAGATAAGATACCATTCAAGAGCAGTAATTATTAATATTCTTTATAAAGCTGATGGGAATGTCCTTATATGCTAAGTCAAACTTGCTTCTTGAAAGAAGGTAAAGGTCACTTAGAGTAAAGTTTGCATTTTGTGTCAGGTAGCTGAAGGTGTTTTCTAAATGATGAACTGAGCTTGATACATTATCTAGATTTAAAGAGCTAATATTCTAAAATGGTAAGATGTTAAACAAGTGTTTATTATTATTTCTATTCATGACTCCTTCCTGTATACAATAACTATTCTTGAGCGTATTCTTGAAGTTTTAAATTTTCTACTAGAGTTGAATTTGAAGTAAATGATATCAGTTTTTTTGTCCACATAAGTCTTAATCATCATTTTTTATGGCAGTTCTTATTTTGCTTTTATGTCAAGTTCTGGTCCTAATGTCTTACATCTTTCCTACCAATATCTTCAGTTTCTGTTTTCTGGAAAATTATGCTATGATTCTCTCATTTCTTTAGAGGTAACAAATCTTTTCTACTGCATTATAGGTCTTTTTTCTTTTAGTAATATATTGCTATATATGTATATGAGTTACTAGTTATTTTTCCTGAGTTACACATCTGTAGATTACTGCTACTTCCTGTAAAACTTGAAACTAATGTCTCTTTATACATTAATTCTGTTTCATTCTAAGGTCTACTAAGTTAAGCTTTCATATTGCCCAAAGTTTTCCCTGAAAAAATAGGTTTGGAACCATGACGTAGACTTCTCACCAGCATAGATATATTTAGGCTTAGATTTTTCAAAACCTACTTTAATAAAAGTTCTTAAACACTTCAATCTCTGTTATAGTCCACTGACTAAAGGTGAGGGAGGATTAAAGCTAATGGACAAGGAGAACATGGACCTGTTTAGAATTAGTTCTTTAGGGTGATTCCAATCTTTATGTCAGCAGTCCAGTCCACTAGCCTTAACCATGCACAAATCAACAGTGGCAATTGGATTCTGAAGAAACCATGAGGCTCCGCCAACCGGCAGGAGTCCACAAGAGTCCACAGAAGTGGCAAGAAGCACAAAAATATCACCAGAAGTTTGTTGGTGCATTTCTTTCTATGAAGCCACAACAAATGATCTTCTTTGCAGAGATCAGCTACAAAGCCCAATGGAGACTGACCAGTAAGGCGAACCAGTGCCAGAACATCTTCCACGATCTATTGTGTTATACTCTTTCCAAATATCACGTGTCCTCTAGCCATCTGCTCCAGCAAAATTTCACATGCCCTTTCACCAGGCAGCTTCCAGAAAAATACCATGTGTCTGTTCTCAGTGAAACATCCTCTCATAAGATAGTTTGTGGAAAAGCATCACATGACACAAGTGAGTCTCTAATGAAACCAGAAATTCCCACTTCAGATATGTAGGAATGAGCTTGAGAGACAGTATAAACCAGAATAAGACACTAATGAAGCAGAGTTTTTGACGTTTGGAGGGAAAATAAAGCCAATATTATTGGAGAGTGTTTTAGTTAGGGTTTTACTGCTGTGAACAGACACCATGACCAAGGCAATTCTTATAAGGACAACATTTAATTGGGGCTGGCTTATAGGTTTAGAGGTTCAGTCCATTATTATCAAGGTGGGAACATGCCAGCATCCAGGCAGACATGGTGCAGGAGGAGCTGAGAGTTCTACATCTTCATCTGAAGGCTGCTAGCAGAAGACTGGCTTCCAGGCTGCTAGGATGAGGGTCTGAAAGTCCATGCCCACAGTGACACACATACTTCAACAAGGCCACTACTCCTAGTAATGCCACTCCCCAGACCAAGCGTATACAAACCATCACAGAGAAGGGAAGATTGGAAGATAATGCCATAGTGGGAATAAAAGGTAATTGTGCAGATTTTTGTAACCATCACAAATATTTTACCTTAAAATAAAATGGGACCTGTTAAAAATGTTTAATTTAAAAAAAAAAAAAATGCTATCTTCTTTCCACTGGATAGTTTTGGCTTCTTTCTCAAAGATCAAGTGACCAAAGCTATGTGGGTTAATTTCTGGGTCTTCAATTCTATTCCATTGATCTACCTGTCTGTTTCTATAATACCAATACCATGCAGTTTTTATCACTATTGCTCTATAGTATAGCTTTAGGTCAGGGATGGTGATTCCGACAGAGGTTCTTTTATTGTTGACAATGGTTTTCCTGGGTTTTTTGTTATTTGAAGTTGTTCTTTCTATGAAGACTTGAGTTGGAATGTTGATGGGGATTGCATTGAATCTGTAGATTGCTTTTGGTAATATGGCCATTTTTTACTATATTAATCCTGCCTATCCATGAGCATGGGCGATCTTTCCATCTTCTGAGGTCTTCTTCGGTTTCTTTCTTCAGAGACTTGAAGTTCTTGTCATACAGATCTTTTACTTGCTTGGTTAGAGACAGTATTTTCAACAAAATGGTGCTGGTTCAACTGGCAGTCGGCATGTTCAACAATGCAAATTGATCCATTTTTATCTCTTTGTATAAAGCTCAAGTCCAAATGGATCAAGTACCTCCATATAAAACCAGATATGCACAATCTAATTGAAGAGAAAGTGAGAAAGAGTCTCGAACACATTGCCACAGGGGAAAATTTCTTGAACAGAACACCAATGGCTTATGCTCTAAGATCAGTAATCAAGAAATGGGACCTCATAAAATTGCAAAGCTTCTGTAAGGCAAAGGACACTGTCAATAGAACAAAAGGGCAACCAACAGATTAGGAAAAGATCTTTACCAACTCTATATCCAATAGAGGCCTAATATCCAAACTATTACAAAGAATTCAAGAAGTTAGACTCCAGAAAACCAAATAACCTTATTTAAAAATGGGGTACAGAACTAAACAAAGAATTCTCAACTGAGGAATCTCGAATGCTGAGAAGCACCTAAAGAAATGTTCAACATCTTTAGTCATCAGGCAAATGCAAGTCAAAACTACTCTGAGATTCTACCTTACACTGGCCAGGATGGCTAGGATAAAAAACTCAGGTGACAGCAGATGCTGGCAAGGATGTGGAGAAAGAGGAACACTCCTCCATTGCTGGTGGGATTGCAACTCTGGAAATCAGTCTGGCAGTTCCTCAGAAAATTGGACATAGTATTACTTGAGAATCCATCTATACCACTCCTGGACATATACCCAAAAGATGCTCCAACATATAACAAGGACATATGCTCCACTATGTTCATAGCAGCCTTATTTATAGTAGCCAGAAGCTGAAAACAACCCAGATGTCCCTCAATAGAGGAATGGATACAGAAATTGTGGTACATCTACACAATGGAGTTCTCCTCAGCTACTAAAACAGTGACTTCATGAAATTCACAGGCAAATGGATGAAACTAGAAAATATTGTCCTGTGTGAGGTAACCCAAACACAAAAGGACACACATGGTATGTATTAGCTGATAAGTGAATTTTAGCCCAAAAGCTCAGAATACCCACAATACAACCCACAAATTATATGGAGCTTAAGAAGAAAGACCAAAATGTAGATGCTTTAATCCTACATAGAACAGGGAACAAAATAATCACAGGAGATAGAGGGGAGGAGGGACCTAGGTGAGAGAAAAAAAAGGGGGGCAGGAAAATGTATTGGAAGAGACAGGAAAGAAGTACAGAGGATCAGAAAATTGAATAGAAACATGTAGCTGTAGGGGATGGGGAGCTGGGGGTAGCCACTAGAAAGTTTCAGACCTGATGGAAGCAAGAGGCTCCCAGGACCCTGCAGTGATTACTTTAGCTAAGATACCTAACAAAGGGGAGAGAGAACCTGTAGAGACCACCTCCAGTAGATAGGTGTAGCCCCCAGTTGAAGGGTTGAGGCTACCTACACCTCAAAAGTTTTTTTTAATTTTATTTTATTTTTAATTTTTTACACTCCATATTCCATTCCCCACCCCTCCCCATCCACCCTCTGACTGTTCCACATCCCACACCTCCTCCCCATCTGACCTCTAAATTCCCTGGGACCTCCAGTCTCTTGAGGGTTAGGTGCATCATCCCTGAATGATCATAGACCCAGAAGTCCTCTACTGCATATGTGTTGGGGCCCTCATATCAGCTGATGTATACTGTCTGTTTCATGGTCCAGTGTTTGAAAGATCTCGGAGTCCAGATTAATTGAGACTGCTAGTTTTTCTACAAGATCACCCTTCTCCTCAGCTTCTTTCTTCCTTCCCTAATTCAACAAAGGGGGTGAGCTGCTTCTGTCCATTGGTTGGGTGCAAATATCTGCATCTGACTTTTTCAGCTACTTGTTGGGTCTTTTGGAGGGCAGTCATGATAGATCCCTTTTTGTGCGTGCTCTATAGCGTCAGTAATAGTGTCAGGCCTTGGGACCGCCCCTTGAGCTGGATCCCACTTTAGGCCTGTTGCTGGACCTTCTTTTCCTCAGGCTCCTCTCCATTTCCATCCCCATAATTTTTTCAGACAGGAACAGTTATGGGTCAGAGATGTGACTGTGGGATGGCAGCCCCCTCCCTCACTTGATGTCCTGTCTTCCTGCTGGAGGTGGGCTCTGTAAGTTCCCTCTCCCTACTGTTGGGCGGTTTTTCTAAGGTCCCTCCTTTTGAGTCCTGAGAGTCTCTCACCTCCCAGGTCTCTGGTGCCTTCTGGAGCCCCCTCCCCCAACCTCCTACCTCCTGAGGTTGCCTGTTTACTTTCTTTCTGCTGGCCCTCAGGGCTTCAGTCCTTTTCCCTCACCCAATACCAGATCAGGTTTTCCTCTTCCCACCCCCACCCCCACTCCACACCCCACCCTGTCCACTTTCCCTCCCAGATCCCTCCCTCCCTCCTCCCTTGTGATTGCTTTCTTCTCTCTCCCAAGTGGGACTGAGGCATCTTCACTTGGGCACTTCAGCTTGTTGAGCTTTTTGAGTTCTGTGGACTGTATCTTTTTTGGGGGGGGGGGGGGGGGCTAATATCCACTTATTAGTGAGTACATGCCATGCATGTCCTTTTGGTTCTGAGTTACCTCACTCAGGATATTTTCTAGTTCCATCCATTTGCCTGCAAAACTCAAGATGTCCTCTTTCTTAATATCTGGTGGTTCCTCAAAAAATTGGAAATAGATCTACCAGAAGACCCAGCTATACCACTCTTCGAATATACCCAAAAGATGCCCTACCATGCCACAGGGGCATGTGTTCCACTATGTTTATAGTGGTCTTATTTTTGACAGCCAGAAGCTGGAAACAACCTAGATGTCCCACGACAGAAGAATGGATACAGAAAAAGGTTTAACCCAGAAATGTTACTGTACAAAGGAAAGATAGGGACAAAAAAATGGAACAGAGACTGAAAGAAAGGCCATCAAGAGACCACCCTATCTAGGGATCCATCTCATCTGCAGACACCAACCCCCCACACTATTGCTGATGCCAGGAAGTGCTTGCAGACAAGAGCCTGGTATGGCTGTTCCCTGAGAGGTTCTACCAGCACTGGACCAATACAGATTCAAGTACTCACAGCCAACGATTGGACTGAGCATGGGGATCCCAATGGAAGAGCTAGGGGAAGGACTGAAGGAGCTGAAGAGGATTGCAACCCCATAAGAACAACAATAATCATCCAACTGGACCACAGACACACAGCTCCCAGGAACTAAACCACCAACAACCAAAGAGTGGAGCTGGATGCATATGTAGCAGAAGATGGCCTTATCAGGCTTCAGTGGGAGGGGAGGGAGGATTGATGTCCCAGCATAGGTGGATATTAGAGTAGCATGGCAGGAGTGGATGGTTCCCTGGAAAAGCATGCTCACAGAGGCAAAGTGGAGAGAAGATTGGATGGGAGTAGGGGGAGGAGTTATGAAGGGGTAACCAGGAAGGGAAATATTATTTGAAATGTAAATAAATAAAATGATTAATTTAAAAAAAAAGATTTGATCAATGATTAAACACGATAGAATTTTCTGGCTGTATACTAAGAAATGGCTAGCCAGGAAAAATAACCAAACAAATGAATAAACAAACAAACAGAGCCAGGAATGGTGATTAACACCTTTCATCTCTGTGCTTGTGAAGCAGAGGCGAGTTGCTGCAAATTCAAGCTACCCTGGTCTACATAGTTACAGGACAGCCAGGTATATGTCTCAAAACATAAAAACAAACCATAAAAGATTTTGATTAGTAATTAAACATAATTAGATTCTCAATAATTGTTTGTTGACTTAATATGATTTACTTCTCTAAGTGTTCAACAAGTGTTCAGTCTGTTCTTAGTTTTTGGAAGTAGAATTCTAGATACATCTATCTATATGATGGTAACTATAGCTTTCCTTTACCTTTGTATGCTTTGTAGACATTTCTATACTTTAATTTATAACATTTTCATCTTGCATTTTGTATCACTCACAGATAATGTGAGTGATTTCAAAAACTTTAAAAAACTATACCTATAGTGTTTTTCAATTTTTTTATTTTTTCAATCTTATCTAAGATAAATTTTCCTTTGCTAGCATAAAATTTTGCATTCTTATTTGACTTGTGATGATTATTTTAAGATGTATGGCCAATACCATTACCTCTTGTTAAGCTTAGTCTCTCCTTTCCAGGTACAAAGATTAAAAGAAAAACGAAAATGAAACCTGTCCCCCCCCCAAAAAAAAAACTTGGCATATTGTCCAGTCTTAAGAAATCCCCTACATAACACTGCATTGTTATTTTGTATGTAGGGTTATTAAACATTAAAATGAAGTATGAGGCTTGGTCTCTAAGGGAACACCAGGCTTGAGGATGTTCAGAATGCACATCTGTTTTAATATATGGAGTTCCTCAATGAGAAGAGGTTGCTATGAGTATTGCTTCTGTTTTGAGTCTTGCAGTTTCTGGAGTGATGACAGTAGTGTGGGCAGAAACGTTTAAGGTTTACTTGCTACTCTCTAAAGTTATTAAATAACATAAGTATGTATGATGAGATCTATTTAAATATGTGGTATACATTTTTAGTGTATCCCCTTTTGGCCTGAGAATGCCTCCAATATTCTTCTTATTCAAGTTGAGAGGAGTGAAGGTCCTCCGAAAAGGATATATTTTAACAAGCAAGATAGTTGTATTTTATTGCGACTGAATAATGAGGTGAGTGCTTTGTCTTGATGTTCATGATCATTATTTTGTGTGTATCATTGGAAAAACTAATATTTACATTTTAATGCTACACTTTGCTTTTTGTAACAAATAATTTTTCTCCTTTAGTAAAAATTACCATCATTCATTTTTATGAAAGAAAGGGTAAAACAAATGTACAATAATTTGTTATATAGAAAGTTAGCAGGCTGAGCAGTGGTGGCACACACCTTTAATCCCAGCACTTGAGAGGCAGAGGCAGGCAGATTTCTGAGTTCGAGGCCAGCCTGGTTTACAGAGTCAGTTCCAGGAAAGCCAGAGCGACACAGAAAAACGCTGTCTCAAAAAAAATAAGAAAGTTAACGGGCATATCTAGAGTAAACACTGGAATATACTAAAATTTCCCCTGCATATAATAGAGTTTTATCATTAACTTGAAATGACAAAAGTCTAGATTGTCTTCTAATTCTTCACAAAAAGTAAATCATAAAGTTATGAATAGTTTTATTATTAAGTACTATCAGTTAATATTCTGAGCAAAATGATCACATTGAAATTTTTTCCGTCCTTGAAGCTTGGAGGTATTATTGCAGAAGTTAATTTGGCTGAGCACTCTACAGTTATTACGTTTTCAGATTACCATGATGGAGCAGCTACATTCCTATTAATAAATCATACCAAGAGTGACCCTGTTCAGTACAACCAAAGGTAAGGAACGTCACAGTACTGTAATTTATGATTAGCATATTTGGATAAGGAAACCTCAATTCCTTCTAATGATTCCTTAAGAAATTGCTATTAATGTTATTGTATTTATGTTAAGAATGATTCCTTTTATTTTGTAATTATAATCATTTTTAAATGAGTCAAAGATACATGAAAGAACTAAAGTCCTTGCCACAGATATTAGTCATAGTGAAGTTTGGTGAAGAATATATCAGAATCAGTCAAGGGTCTTCAAATTTTGTCTTTTGTCTTTTGTCTTATTTTGGTTTTGTGCATGACATTTGAGGCAGGATCTCACTATGTAGTATAGGCTGACTTTGAACTTAGTATGGAGTCGACACTGGTCTCAAGCTCAGGTGATTCACCAGCCATGGGGCCACTAAGTACTTGGAATATGTGTATGAACCACCACACTTAGTTAAATTACTCTGTCTGTCTGTCTGTGTCTGTCTGTCTGTCTCTGTGTGTATATCTGTCTGTCTGTCTCTCTTGTCTCTGTCTTTGTGTGTCTGTTTTTGTGTGTGTGTGTCTGTATCTCTTGTCTCTCTATGTCTTTGTGTGTTTGTGTCTGTCTGTCTTGATCTCTTTCTGTGTATGTATATCTTTCTCTCTGTCTCCGTCTCATCTCTCTGTGTCTATCATCTATCACATATGCATTATGAGGTCTATATGCATATATAAACATGCTTGTATGTATACATGACTGGTATTATAAATGTGTATTTGCATGGAGACTAGAAGTAGATGTTGGTTATCTTCTGCTCTTGCTCTTCGTCTTATGGACTGTGCCTCTTACTTAACCTGAAGTTCATTGAATCAACAAGACTGACTGAGCTTGGAGTTCCAGGAATCCTCCAGTCTCTGCTTCCTCCATTGTTAGGTTTATAGGTGCATGCTTTTAAGTGCTTGTAACGAGCACTTTGCTGACTGAATCATGACTGCAGTCCTGAAATGTTTTTCATGGTTTAAAAAAATACCATATGCCAATTTTTCAAAAATGTGAAGCATTTTTACTGTGTTTCCCTACTACTGTAACCAAGTATCAGTGGCTTAGGACTGCTACTAACATCATTTATCTAGATCTTCTGCGAGGCTGTGTCTTTTAGTGCTGCTAAAGCTTCTATAGCTGTGCGTTTCTCTACTTACTAACTACAGGCTGCCTCGAATTTGATTTGACTTGGCTCTGTTTTATATCATTGGTTTAGTTAGCTTCAGTACACTTATGTGCACTTCCTTCTCCTGACATCTAATGGTTCCAATTGTTGATTGAATACAAAAGCATTGACTAGGACCTCAGGTCCAGCTAGTGAGTACCTAAACCTTACAAATTATCCTCTCATGTTCATGATTGGAAAAGAAGACAAGCCCCGCAGTGGTGGCGCACACCTTTAATCCCAGCACTTGGGAGGTAGAGGCAGGTGGATTTCTGAGTTCGAGGCCAGCCTGGTCTACCGAGTGAGTTCCAGGATAGCCAGGGCTATATAGAGAAACCCTGTCTCGGAAAAAAAAAAAAAAAGAAAGAAAGAAAAAGAAAAAAGAAAATAAGACAAGCCCGGTTTTCATTTTTATTGTTCATATTATAAAAATAATAAATTGCACCTTCATATATTTGGGCTACTATAAGAAGAATACCTTAGACTGAATAATTTATAAACAACAGAAATTTATTTTCACAGTTTTTGAGGCTATTCTAAGATCAAAATATGGGCAAACTGAGTATGAACTAAATACTTCATTCTAATGTTAATAGATAGTTGGTATTTCCCAGTCATCTCATGGCAGAAAGACAGGACTTTGCTTTCATGGCCTAAGTAACACCTTGTTCTTCTGATAGACCCAGCTCGTAATACTTTCATACTGGCAATTCTGTTTTCTTAAAAATGGTTTTAGACTACCTTTGTAAGCACTTCTCTCAGTGGTGTCCCTTTTGCACTGTACTTGCACAAACTAAGGCCTTTATTTCTTAAGCTTTCTCTGTCCTTCCTGACTGCTGAAGCAGCTCCTTGTGATCCTGTAATTGCTATACATAGTTTTTTTTTTTATCCCTTTCCATGCAAGGATGCTAGGGTTTCTTCCACTGCATTGGCATTTTTTTCTATGTTTAAGATGTGTACAAATACACAGTTAACATTTTTAGTTTCCTTTTTCTTTAAGTTCACACTGCTGTCAAAGATAAGACCTGGTTAAATTTTTGCATGAATAATATTTTGCAATGAATCAAACATTAACATTTTTAAAGCCAAATTTGCCTGATCATCAGCATATTTACATTTGATGTCTTTTCTCTGACATATGAGGAACACCAGTGGGGATGAGGGTTCCTCTTGTTGTCTTCAGTTCCCTTTTTTTAATAAAGTGGTAAGATGGTTTTGTGTATAGTTAGGATTTTGCTGAATTAGTCTATCATGTCCTGTATATACTAGTTGTCCATTTTAATTCTCTAGTGAATCGAAAAGGCATAAGCACTGTAACTGCAGCATGTGTGCCTGTAGCAGTCCTTTCAGCTCTGCTGGCCTCTGCCACCTACCTGCCTTCTA